>LRSR01009502.1:0-68461 GCA_001579985.1 Hypsibius dujardini | reverse complement strand
ATGTCGCGTATCCCGGATCCATTCTTCTTCACTTAACACTTCTAAATCTACAAAATTTGTTCACTCAATTCCGGAAAGATAATTCGTGTCAGGGGCTAAATCCTCCAATACGTACGACTTTTAGATGCCAATTTCAATATATGCCGGTAAATCATCCGTTCCTGTAAAAGGATAAGGATTATTATATTGAGAGTGCTAATTCTGCTTGAACATTGGAATAATGCAGCATTTGTGAGTGGCACAACCCCTACAATTCAATTTTTTCCGTTCACGTATACCGATCCATTTAGGTAGACGCTAGCGTCGCAACTGGTTCTTCTCTTGTTTTTCTGTGGTGTTTCTCTGGTGGCCGATCGCGAATAAGTCTCCACACTACCACGCGCTCAAACTCAACGGACCATAGCGGGAAGGCATTGCGTTGTCAAATGTCATACACACACTACATTACTCACACACACACATCTATGTTTTTTGCCCCCGAGGGATCGCTTTTATTTTTGCAATTTTGAGGTATTTTTGTGCAAAGAAAGAGAGTATACGACGCCGAAAGCTATCCAAAAATTCAGTCTCAATCCGATGTTTAGTACTATTAACGAGAAAGGAACAAACAATCTCGACTACCCGCTGCGGGCACAGTCTATAAACAATATATGTCTCTAAAAAAACGTTAAAAACTCATCTGGGAAACAGGAATGCCATTTGAGCAACTAGCATTAAATTTGCGAGGGATTACTTTATATTCTGCTTAATAAATCTACAGTAAACGGAAGTATAGCTGCAGCAGCGCCACCTCCTGGAGAAGAGTTATGCTGTCCTACGTCACGCCCCCTCTCGGAGTGGTAGGCGCAACGCTTCCCTAATCTCTTGAAGGAAGGAAATGACCTTATGAGATGCGTCTCCCCAGACAGAAAAACCCGCATGCATTTCGACAAAATGAACCTCGACTACTCTTAACAAGCATTTAAGGAAATGATACATATTTCAGTTAGTCAGTTTGAGACAGCTAAAGTTAAACAAACGCAACAGAAATAAATTATTATTAAAAATTCCGTTGCTACTCGCCGCTTGCATACATGCCCACATTCTGCAGTCTCCTCAAACTCTCCACGTAGAACCTACGCCGACTGGATCTAACTACCAATATGTGTAGTTAATGAATGAAGTGACTCATGAAACACGCACCGTCTGTCTGTTTGACTGCATGCAAAGCAAAAAAGGGTTCTTTGCGGAGCGGAGATTTTCTCTCGTTTTCGGCTCTTCTCCCCGGAAACTGCGTTGTAAACAATTCGTCTTTTTTTCCACGCGTTCCTCCTGCCATTTTCTACGTGTCGCCAGCTCTCCCTTCTGCCGCAACACATCTTCCTCCACATTGCGTGTGCGCGTCTTCGCGACGTGCAAAACGGAAACAGCCCACACAGGAAGGAGAAGTTGCTGTGCATTTCTTCCCCCTTGGGTCTCCATCCGCTTTCTCCGTCTCACCGCAGACTCCCCTACCATCCCGCAATAAATTGAACAATCTGGAGACCTTCCCCACGGATTTTCTCATCATTCATCCACCTTAATGTAAGTAAAAGAGCCGAAAATTCAAATGGCGCGCCGGCGGTTTGAGGGATGGGGCATGTTTACTGGAGGACGAGGCTTGCAAGTCAGACCCCTGTGTTAAACGAGCCAGTGAGACCCCTAAACGCCCCCAACCTCAGTTCAGTTTTCATCATTTTTCCCATCTTCTGTAGGAGCAAGTGAAGAACATATTCTCATCTGCCATGATAATGATGAACAACCAGAGCGCCGCGGGTTATGCCCAACATCCACAGCCGCAGCATGTCGTTGTGCAACGCTCTCCTCAGCAGCAGCAGCAGCAGCAACAGATGATCACCGGTGCTCCTCATTTCGTTCAGCACATCCAGGCCAGCCAACTTCCGCAGATTCCTGCGTACCTGCTGCAAAACGACGTCACCTGCCTAATGTGCACCCCGATGCATTTCAATACGCGCGACGGATCGTGGACTTACCAAAGCGGAACCATCGTGCCGCCGTATGTCTTTTTCCCTATTGTTTCTCGTGGTTGATTGATTTGATTGGTTTGTTTTAACGTTCATTATTTGATATGATTGATTGCTTGATCGACGGTGTCTTTGGCTCATGGTTGATCATGGCCCTTGATTGATTAAATCAGCTGTTCTCAATTGATCAACCGTGTCATATGTTGACTTGAATGATTGATGGATTGATAAATTCAAGTAAATTTGTTTTCAACTGGGTTCCAGGTTGGCTGAGTGCTTAGTTTGGGTTTAAGCATGAAATCGATTGATGAACTGATGATTAAATGATCCATCGGCTTAATTTTCTGACTTTGATTTTTGCTTTTGACTTTCTATTATTACAGGAATACGGCGACCGTGATTGCCGGCTACCACATTATGCATCAGCCGATGCCGCAGCAGCAGCATCAGCACATGCAGAACGGTTATGCCCACGCTCCATCTTTCGAACGTGAACCTTCTTCAACAGGGTCCCAGACTACGCCCAACAACAACAACAATAATAACGGCCCGTCCGCTAATCCAACCGCCACTTCGGGTAAGAATTTCTTTTCTGAAAGTTTTGTAAGGTTGGTTGCAAAATTGTTTGACGCTCTTTGTTGTTTTGTAGGAGCTGTTCCGCCGATGTATGGCTACCCTCACGCCGGTCTTCCTCATTACGCCAACTCCGGAATGCAGCCGGGACCGGGCCAGTACTACGCCCCCCATGGCTTCCATCCCAGTCAGATTCAAATGACTAACTCGTTGGCTTACGGACAGGCGGGGCAGCATCAGTTGTCTGGTCAACATCAGACCCTTGCTGGTTAGTTCATACGTATCTAGTTCAACCTTGCCTCTTTCTGCTTGTTTGCTGGGTTTTGTAGTTATCTCTCTAATTGTCATGTCTCATCTTTTTGGCTTGCTATCTGTTCCTTGGGCTCTTTTTCAGCCTGTCTGTATGTCTGTATGTCTGTTTGGGTCTGCCCGGATCTGGGTCTGAGTCTGGGTCTGGGTCTGTTTGGGTCTGCCAGCCTGCCTGCCAGTTCGTCCATATGCCTGTTTGTGTCGGATTTTCTGTAAGCCTGCTTACGTGCCTCGTCTTTCTGCTTCTGTGCGTGGTTGTCCGTTTGTCTACCTTTGTGTCTATTCGTGGCCTGGTTATGTCTGAATCGGTTTGCCTGTTTTTGTCTTTCCATTAACTGTTCGCGTTGATTTATCGTCAATGTTTCATTCAGGTCATCCAGATAATTCTACCCACGTGGATCACGCCGGAAATGAAGGGCTAGGCAATGGTAAACTCCTGCTGAACGGTGGGGGTGATAGCGCTTCGGAGACTTCTGCCCAGTCTCGTTCCAGCACCTTTTCGTCCACGATGGATTTGGAGAGTAAGAGAATGATTTTAACAGTTTTTTTTTCTTGTCCAACAATCTGTGTTTCTTTTTACAGATCCGATCGGACAGGAAATACATGCTGTTGATTCCGGCAATTCTCAAGGTAAATGTGATTGTTTACTACCTAGCGATCCTTTGCCAGCATGCTGTGTCTAAATGTTTGTGAATATATATCTGACTGCTTTTCTGTCGGGTAAACTGTCTTGTCTATATGTTTGTCTTCTGCTTGTCTGTCTGTCTGAATCTCTGTCTTGTCTGTTTGTCTGCCTGCCTGCCACTCTTTCTGCCTGTCTAACCTTCACTTTCCTCTTTATCTTTATATTTTATGTATATAACGTGTGCTATTTCAGATGGAACTACTTTCTCGCGATCCACCACGCCGTCCCCTGAAAGCGTCACCACTCACTTGGTCAGTGGCAACGTCGAAACGGAAGGTACTTCTATAGTAATTTTCGACCTTCTAAAGTTGAAGATCGCCAGTCGCGTCAAACTCTAAAAACTTGAAAATCTCCCCCTCATGATAGAGAACCAGCAGAATGCTTACGATGCCTCTGAGGAGGACAGCACTGATAACACGTTCGGCGCGAATCAGAGTGAGCCGCCGAGCCAGAAGTCTATGGGGAAGACGCGCAAGCGATCGATTAATCGCTCTGCAGATCGCGTCAACAGCCCGACGACTGGCCATGCTGAATCTTTGAATGGCGTCTCTGAGCACAGCCATGATGCACTTGTGGTTCACTCTTCTCCTGCTTTGCAAAATCAGGTACGCATTTATGGGCTGGCCAGCAGACAGACGATCACACTCAGAGCGACTGATACGCAGGCAAGCATTCAGACAGACAGATACATAGAGAAGCAGAGGTAGGCAAACCGATGGACAGAAAAATAGACAGGCAACTGAAGAGATAGATAGTCATTCAGACAGGCACACGGACGGACGGATACAGACAGTCAGTCAGACATTAGAGGGCCGGCATGACAGTGGTCTTTCTGTATGTTCTCAGTCATTAGTGTTTTTTTGTTAAGATTTCCGGATCAGCCAACCGGTCTGTCAGTCAGTCTCCCTCGCTTGCTCAAGCCGCGGTTGCCTCTCCCACTTTCGATAAACCCATCACTCCGGCGGATCATGTCGAATCTCCAAAATCCTCGCTGAAAGGTGCGCCTCCTCAAAGCAGTTGTAAGTCCATAATGAGCCTTGCGGTATGAATGCATGAGTTTGTCTTTTTTCGATTCATCCATTATTTCGACTTATTTATATGTGTATCTGTCTGTCGGATGTTTACCCTCCCCTTTGCTTGTTTTGTTGTCAATTCTGGATATATGTGGCGTCATGTATATTCCTTATCTGTCTGACTTGTTTTACTAGGTGTCTTGTAAAACGTATGTTAGTTTGTCTAAATGTCTCTATGTCTGTCAGATTGCCTCTTCTCTCTGTGCCTCTTTTTTTACTTGTATGTCCTCTTCTTTACGTGTCTATCTGAATTTTTCACATGATAATATGCGTCTCTCGTGCAGCTCCTGTTCCTACACAACCCTCCGCGCCAAAGAATTGGGCCTCCATTGTCGGTCAAGGTGGCCCTCCCAAAGTCATCAGCGCCCCCAATGCCGCCTCGGTGACCAGGCCGACTCCTCCGCCGGTGGCTGCCGGCCGTACCTCCACCCCCAACTCACAGCAGCAGCAGCAGCAGCAGCAGCAGCAGCGTGATCGTCCGAATAGTGAAAAGTCTCGTCACGGTCACGCCGGCGGAAGAGTTTGGCCAAAGTTGTCTCATGTTGAGGCGGACTCCTATCCGGACGACTTGCAGGTGTTTATGCGCGACATTCCTGTTACCTTCACCGAGGAGATAGTCGCTGCCGCTATGAGCGGTACGTTTTTCCCCATTTTACTCGCCCCTTGGTTGACTTAATAGCTGACTGTTTTGTTTGGGTACTCGTTGAATTGGACGTTTATTTTATTGAATTTACTAGTACCTTTCTTATCTATTTTTGATCCGCAGAGTATGGCGATTTGGTGGACGTCCGATTACGTATGCACCCAGGCACAAGTGAATGGGTATGTGTTTTTGCTTTTACTTGAGGGCGCCTGGAACCTCAGCCTTACGATATCTGCTTTCTTATCTTTAGCGCTACTGCTTTTTGTTGTTCGCCAAGCGAGAAGCGGCGGATAAGCTGCTCAAGAAGGGAACCCATGTCACCTTCAACGGAAAGACTATGGTAACAAGGATTTTCTTACCTTTACTTACCGGTCTCTTTTATCGATGTGTCTGACTCTATATCGTTTGGTTGTCTGTCAGACTCTGGCTGGCTGTCTTTATTTCTTGTTTGCCTGTCTGTTTGACGGACTATCTTGGGTCTCTCTGTCTGTCTGTCTGTTTATGTGTGTGTCTGTTTGTAACTGGCTAACGCTCTGACTGCGTGTTTCGGAATTCGCTGTCTGTGTTATTTGACGATCTGTCTGTGACTCTGTCGACGCGCTTATCCGTCTAGTTTTAGTCCCGTCGTTGTATGAGGTCTGCATTAGGGTGTCATTTTTTGACTTGTTTGCAGCCCATCTGCAAGAAAAAGCGCACATATAATGCCTACAACAACAGCCGCTGAGAAGAAGTAACCATATTTAAGTATGACTGGGCAACCTTTAGTAGCTGACTTAGAAAGGAAAGGACCGTCTCTCAATTGTCTCATCGCCCCTCCCCATTTCCAACCATCCCTTTTCTTTTCTTTTTTGCCTTGTTTGGACAGAGACAGAGATGTACTTGTTTTGTGTCCGTCTGTGGGAAAAGATAAGGGAAAAAGGAAATGAATTTGGTATATCTACACAATTGTCAGACATCTCTTTTTATACGGTTAAGCCTGTACTTTTTCTTTCGCAGTGCTCTTTACTTCTTTCTGAGAGATTCTGTATCCTTTTCCTTCCCGTGGTTATGTGGACTGGGTGAGATGATGATGGGCAAAGTCCGGCTTTGTACTAATTAGCTTTTGAGGTTGTCTTTTTGGCTGGCAAATTTTGATGCGAAACTGGTCTTTCCAACATAAAGTACAGAAAAAAATGTCAGTCTTCCTGCTGTCGGCTTGCCTTCCAATCAGCTTATTGTCCTTGTGCCAACGTGCTGTCTATATGTTAACTCGTCTGACTGTTTTGTCTTACACATCCGTTTGTATCTGTTCATACGCACAAGCTCCTGTCTGCTTTTCTTTATGTCTCTCTGTCTGCCTGTCTGTCTTATCTGGCTGTCTGTATGTGTGTTTGTCTGTTCGTCTGTCAGTCTGTCTGTTTACTTACCTGCCTATCTGCAGTATCTGGTTTTCATCCTTTTTATGCCTAAATATATGTTTTTCTGCCGCCAGTTCTGTTTGCATGTTTCTCATAATTAATCGATCCCAAAAACAGCAAATCCTTCGGACATAATGAGTCGAAGTTGATCACAATGAGGGAAGTTAATAGCCGGTTATTTATAGTGAAATGTGGTCCGTTGGGTCGTAAATGACATTTATCAGCTGTCTCCAACATCTGTATTAGATGATTGAGCGGTTTGATGAGCTGATGCTGAGGTCTGAGAATAAGACTGTTTTTCTTCGGTCATCTCCCCGGCGTTGTAATTGCTCGACTGCACTCTCTCAGCATAACTGGGTCGTTTTTTGCGGTATTGTGTGTGGGGACATTGCGCGCGCGGTGTCCGTTCGTCTGTTATCACATTTCACATGCGCATACCCAATGGGTCTCCGGAGTCTCTCCACTAAAGCAGAGAACAATACCGCACATCATGGTAAACACAAGCAGGCAAATGTCTGACTTGCAAATATGTTCTTTAACGACGGCATATTACAAGCCTTGCTATTATTTTGATTAGAGATAAGTAAGAGAAGACCGGAGTCGAGGAAGTCTCCGATCATCTGTACATCCAACAGCTGCCCTGTCCATCTATTCTTTAATCATGCGATGGTCTTACTCTTTGTATGTCTATATATCCAAATGTCTATTTGCGCACCTGCCTTTCTG
Organism: Hypsibius dujardini; assembly: GCA_001579985.1. NCBI lineage: Eukaryota > Metazoa > Tardigrada > Eutardigrada > Parachela > Hypsibiidae > Hypsibius > Hypsibius dujardini. The sequence goes on along the minus strand of LRSR01009502.1, from coordinate 61,052 downwards.
TATGCCTGCATGTCTGTCTGTCTCTCTGTCTGTCTCTCTGTTTGTCTGTCTATCTGTCTGTCTGTCTGCGTGTCTCTCTGTCTTTTTTCTGTTTGTTTGTCTGTCTGTTTGTCTGTCTGCCAGCCAGCCACCCAGCCAGAGACAGACGAAATTAAAACAAGGCAAATATGCCTTTTTCATACTTCAGAAGAATCAGAAAAAGGCTGAAGAACTGCACGAATGAAATATGAAGGAACCAAGGCAACAAAAAGGAAACTGTAATATTGGCATCATTCAAGAACAAAAGAGAAGAGCTTATACTGTTCGCCTACATTTTTCCTGTGATGGGCTTAACAATTAAAACATCGCCTGCTCCCGTGCCTGGACATTAAACATGGTATATATAAAGAATTTCCTCTATCAAGGATGCGAGGCGCTTCTTCAAATCAGAGATTGTACTTCCGCGTCAGACAAGGTGGCAAAATGTTGTCACCGTCCACGGGACGTCAAAACTAGGCCATCCACAGCCGACTAGACGCCATTGGCCATCCACAGCCGACGGAAATTAGCAACGGATATATCCACCAAGGACAGCGCTTCCGCACCGGCCATCCCACCCGAGACCCGAGTTAAGTGTTTAACCACACAACGAGAAGGACCAACAAAGTCGCGGTGACGGCGGAACCAGTCCTTGAGTAAGGTTACAGACGCGCGAGTCAGGCTGAAGGAGTGTGCAATCAACAACGGTCAACATGGAGGATTCCACGAAAAGAATGCTTTCCGGTAGGAATATCACTCTCCCGCACTCAATACAACAGGCACAACAGTTGCAGCATTTCAGGAAAACTGCAGGATAAATGTCTGAGCATCCGGCCTCCAGGAACAACCGAAGAAACTCTACCCACTACGGCATGCGGTTATTATAGATGGGCATGCCGGTGAGTCCAACAACTCTTTACTGGCTCCACGGATCACACTCGCCTCATGCTGCCAATCTGTTGAATAAAACCGCTGCAGTAATCATTTGAATAATTTGTCAGACACAAAAATAGACAGACAATTCCAACTGCTGCTATTCCAGAAGAATGTCTATCCAACCAAACCTCTCTTCTTCCCATTCCGATTCCCATGTTCGATGCCCCAAAAAGGTTTTAAAGCGCCCAGCAGTCGTCTAGGAATAGAGCAGACTGAATACTCAGGTTTAGTCTGTCTGTTTGTCTGTCTGTCTGTCTGTCTGTCTGCCTCCCTGTCTCTCTGTCTATCTTTCTGTCTAGATGGCAGCTTCCTGCCTCAGTCTGCCTCTTTCGTGGAGTTGCACTTGAGCTCCTCAAATCCGGTTGTATTGTCATGTGCCTATAGAGAGTCAGAAGTGCTTTTCCGGCCGTTTATTCAAAATTAACGACGACCTCTACAACAGCAACTAAACTAAGTTAAAACAAATTTGCAAGCCCACTTTTTAATACACGTATGTTTCTTTACTCAGACTCGCACATGAGGTCTGCTTTCATAGAAAAAGCATATTAAAGTCTCTGTTTTAACAAAAGCGCTGGATTAAGTTTGTATATCACGCCAAGAAATAAAGGCTAAAGGCAGAAGAAGCTATAGTGTATGTGTAGTAGTTGATATACAACTATTTATGGTTCTCCACTCGGGTTCCGTTCTCCATGGGCTTGTAGACGTAGCTCCCGACCGGGCCTCTGCCGACGCCTGAAAGGTAAAATATTAACAATTTTTATATCAGGAGGAGGACGTTAAATGGTTTCATTGCGAGACCGGCTTTTGCCGTGACCAATAAAGATTGCGGTTAAGAGAGCGGAGCACAACAAACACCGGTTCAACAACGTCCAAAACTCCCTCAAAGGATCCCGCATTATGGTACTCTATACCAGGTAAGTAAATAAATAAGTAAATAAAAACTAACCGCCTGGTCCAAATAGCGCCTGGTAGCATGGAATGTTGCAGTAAGTCCGCCCGTCGTGCTATTTCAAACGCAAACCGCAAAGCAGGTAAATTAACCACTCCACAACATACTTTTGCCGCACAAAATGAAGACTATCAAATTAAAAATAAAACAACAAAACAAAAAGAAAACAATTAAAATTGGCAAAAATAGTCCATCTCAAAGTTTATTTACTTAGCTTAACAAATACATAAGTATTTAATGCCAAAGATAAATCCCTGTTGCCGGTATATGTAAAATAAAATAAATATAAATAATATACACCGAAATGCATACTAGTAAATAATGTATGTTTTTCGATTCAAAAATATTAAAAATAGATTTTACGGACCATAAATAAGATTATTAAGTGTTGTCAGTCTACCTTTTCCTGCATTTAAGACCTTCTTATCTTTAATTATATGAAATACTTAACAAAATATATTTCGGCGATATTAAAGCATACGCAACAAGATCATAAACTGAATAATAACTAGGAATTCAACCGCCACGACAAATATAATTAAATTTATTTGAAGAAGAAGTAGACTTACCTCGGCATGGCTGCCGGGGACGAGAGTCTTGTTACAGCGATCGCACTTGAGGCACTCCCGATGCCAGTCCCGTCCCATCGAGGTACGCCGCTCCGCTGCAACATAAGACAGTGTCAATAGTCAAAATAAACGTTCAATACTCATAGCTATTAAACTATAGCGGAAAAGATGACGAAATTCCATGTATAAAACCACGCCCAAAATCAGCACAAATAATCCCTTACGAAACCGCACAACTGCTCACTTGGTTGATTGATTAATGTGTAGCCACTATTTATGCTAATCTCCTCTCGTCTCTCTCCCACAATTGATTGATACTTACCGAAGTACACCTCCTTATTGCAACGAGGACACTGCGGCATTTTTGGTGTCACGTTATGTGCGTAGAGATGGAAGAAAAAGAGGAGCAACAGAGAAGACTTTCCCGATGGAAGGCAAATTGTCCGCCGAAACTGACAACTCGCTCAATACACAGCGGAAACTGCACCGTGCAAACACCAATTCTTGGCGTGTGCTCAACACCAAAAAAAGACTCCCTTGGAAAGTGTGCCTGAAGTAGACCAAGAGAGTCAAGTCAATTGTGGAAATGGGAAATGCCGGTTAGAGAATGGTCCATAAGAAAGAAAGAGACCGTCGTGTACCTTTTGGGGGTGCCAAGTTTGTTTGTTGTCAAAAAGAAAGACACGCGCTGGATATGGAGAGAGAGGGATAAACGCCCACTTTGCTTTGGCTTTAAATTTGCACAAAGCGCCACCGACAAATGTTTTAATCGGATGTGAGAGAAGAGAAGACCTTGGATTAAACAACGAGAAGGCCAAGAAGAAGAAGAACAAGTGTGCAGCGCGAGCGAGAACGATGAGATGAGATTATGAAAAGGTTAAAAAGAGATTATCAAAACGCACAGAGGCGATGGAGGAACTGCGCGGCGACGGCGGCGATCAAACGCGTAAACTTTGCGGGCAATTTCCACCCTGCACCGCAGCAAACACCTTTTCTTTCTTTCACCTAGTGTAGTGCTATGAGAGAAATCGTCAGTCTCTCTCTCTCTCTTGAGCCGGGTGCGAGATATAGAAGAGCCAAAAGCAGTCCCCACTATAAAAGAATCAAACGATCGATCGTCTTTCGCAGCAATGGCCAAGAAGGCAAACGGAGGGACTGCTAATAAACCGTCCTCATGATAAACGGACCTAATACTACACTACATTAGTAGTACAAGTTGAGGTCTTCTAACAACGACTACATCAAAGGCCTTCTCTTAATGGAGGTACCTACTACCGTCTCAGTCTGCCGGGGCGACCGCGACCACGCCCTCATTTTTTCTTTCTCTCTTTCTTGCTTCATTGTCTTTTAGGCATGAAGAGAATGGGGGTGCCTCAATCTTTTGTCTCCCGCACTACCATCTCGCTCTCGTGTCCTCCTATTTAATTTAAGTCACCCCAATAATTAACCAACTTTGTCTAGTCATTTTAAATTCTTGGAACAAAAATAATAAAACAAATAAACAAACAAATAATGGCTTTGTCTGAGAAAAACAACTTTTTTCTAATCTCAATCTACAAATAACATATTCGGATAACTAAATTGCTACTCATTGACCGGCTTGGTGAGTTGCCCTTGCAAGTGTTTAAATTCTGCCACGACATATATTTAGTCCAGCGCCGACAATTTGTTACCAAAATGAAGCAGAAGACTCCTCTTAAGTGTAAGTACACGTAGACGACATGATGGGGAATGCGCCTTATCACGTCAAAATAATCCAAGGCCAAAACGTCTGTTTCGTCTTTACTTCAACAGGTTTAAAAAAAGGATACAACTTAGTGCAATACAAATGAAAAGCCAAGAAGACTAACTGGTCGAGAAGCGAGAAGCAGCGAAACCGGGATATGCAGGAGGAATGAAAATATCCAAAAAAAGGTGTGGCACGTTTAATTTGATGAGATGGAAGGAGGAAGTGGCATGACAAATGGGACGCACAAAGAGAAATAGATGAAATGCAGATGAGGTGGAAATGAGGCTAACTCTTGCTGGAGCGGTTAACCCGATTTCACTTTTTGAAACAAGTTGGATAAAAATTCGTAGTAGCTCTGCTGCATCGACTCCGATCGATCGTCATAGAGATACTGTATAAACATCAGCTTCTCCTTTCCGGTTTCTTTGGTTATCTGCGAGGGAGAGAGGGAAAGAAAATTTTGACAAAACCTTGACACATGATCGGCAAATGTTTATGGAAATATCATCAAATATGGACTCGATGGGTGCAGTTATATAACCCCTCACATCGATCAATGTCTGAGTAAACAGGAAGCGGAATAGTTATGCCTGCCCGTCTCTCTACCTGCCTAACTATCTATCTATCTATCTGTCTGTCTATCTGTCTGTCTGTCTGTCTGTCTGTCTGTCTGTCTGTCTGTCTGTCTGTCTGTCTGCCTGCCTGTCTGTTTACCTGCCTGTCTGTCTATTTGTCTGTCTGTCTGTCTACATCTTTACTTACTTCAAGTATTGGGTGGAGAGGCCGCTCTCGATAGCGTTCCCCGATGAAGGCCCGCAACTTTTCAGATGCTTCGGTCTCCAGCACCGGCAGCCCAGTCGACCGATCCTGTATCCGGTCGTAACCACTCACGCCCAATACATCCTGACAGAACTCCCGGCTGACCGCCTCCGTCACGTACAAGATCATTTGAAACGGTCCCTCCAATAAATAAACTACAAACCGAACACACAAATTAAACAATGTGCACCTAGACACATACTCAAGAATAGAGAGAGTCAAACACACAGACGGGCTAGTAGAAAAACAGACATTCAACAAAGACGCAGGCAGGCAGACAGTCAGACAGATAGACAAAAAAAAACAGCGAGACAGGCATTCAGACTGACAGACAGACCGACAAACCGGGAGACAGAGAGATATACCTCCACCCCGTTCAATGTTTTCATAGCTGAGATGGAGCTGATCTAGAATCAAACCGCCACTCTCATTCTCTTGAGCATGCTGAATATTATGAACGGCATAGAGGCGTGGATAAATGGTCATCATCTCCTCAATGAGGGGCGCAGCCTTTAGTTGAAGCAGGGAGTAGGTTCGTTGATCGAGGGTAGTGGAGACTCCGGTCCTCAGACCAGTGCAATTGAGCAAAGCGTGAGTAAACAGCGGGAGAAGGCGCAGGGAATGAGGGGCGAGGAGCTGGCCGGCTTGCGGCCGGACAATTTGTGTGTAAGCCCGTAAGGCGTCCTCACAGGAGAGAACGATACCATCACGGACGTCACCAAGTGGGTGTGTGAAGGCTCGTTCTGCCGCTGCAAACAGAAACCAAGCTAAAGGTAAATGAACAGATAAATAAAACACACACACACACACAGACAGATAGTCAAATGACTAGAGAGGCAAATATTCAGATAGGCAGGCAGATTACCGAATGGAGTAAGAGACACACACAAAGACGTAAAGTCACCTGCGTTGTCGCATATTTAGTGCTAGCGAGGGACATACCGATCTTCCCGACAATACAGGCGATGGCTTGCTGATCCGCGGACGCAAAAATATCGTTCAAATTATCGCTGACAGGAACTGAGAGTGTGTGCACGCGAATCCGTCTTTCTCCTGAAATCATTACAACCTACCGGTTAAATGTATTTTCGCTAAAACAAAAGATGCGCTTCACAATGAAACTAATACTAAATTCACTCAATATTTCATATTCATTTCTTTAACCCAAAATCTTTTATATTTTATAATATTAAATTTTAAAACCAATAAAATAATAAACATTTAATATTCATTTTATTCATTTACATTATCCTGTTTCTTGGAAATCAAAAAAATCATTCAAAAGTTGGCATGAAAAATAGAAAAAGGTTGGACCGTGAGGGGTTTGAACCCTCGACATCTCGCATGCAAAGCGAGCGATCTACCACTGATCTAACGGCCCTTCCACGTGAGAACTCACTTTCTATCTCCGCTCCAACACAACTGCTACTTTCGTGGGCCGAAGCGCAACTATCGACTTGTTTTATGTAATCTCTGCGAGACCTTTGAGTTAGCAGAATCGCAAAAGGATTGCCCGAAGGCAGATAGGGATCGCTGATACTTAGTGAGTAGCACTAAATATATGAAAAACGAAGTACTGTACATTTTAAGCTCACACATGTATAGTTCAATATTATTTGAAGCATTTTTTTACTTGAAAAGTTTAATACGAGCAACTTCATTAAGGATAAATGTATTTCAATGTATTTAACGCGAAAATTGGCGATAGTTACCTTTACTAGACGTGTAGAGTAGAGCAGCCTGAAAGCAGACACTCCCCGGGTGGGTCAAGGTCTCGTCCATTTTAATTTGCACGGCGAAGCCAGAATCGGGATTGATGTTGGGGAGAGAGAGGAGATCGATCGAGCGGACGAAAAAGTTGCCGTGAAAGTTGGTTAAGGACATGCCGTTGGTACAGCGCACCCGCATTACCGACTCGAACCCGATCTTCCGTGTGAGATAGCGGGTAAAGTCGTTCTCGAAACGGCCCAGCTGCACCGGATTGGACACGGAATTGAAGGTGGGGTAGTAGTGGATCACTCCGCCAGAGTAACGAGCGATTCCGGCTGCAAGGAGAACAATTGGCTCACCAGGCAAAGACCCAGACATTCAGCCAAAACAAGCAGGCAAAGGAACAGACGGACAGCTAGACATTAAGACAAAGAGGCAGACAAACAGATATTCAAACAGACAAAGAGACAGGCAGCCAAAGAAGCAGACAGACAGACATCGCTATAGAGTAGACAGACAAATAAACAGACAAACATACAGATAGACAGACAGACAAACGGAAGGACGAACAGACACGCAGACAGACAGACAGACAGGAAGACAAAAAGACCGACAAGTAATTAGACAGACAGTTAAAAACCCTGAAGACACTTACAAATCGTGGTGAGGTCAGCATACTGCCCAGCCAGGAGGAACAGGTCAACTGCCACCTGGTTGGACGAACACTCCAGCGCCAAAGTCTTATAAAAGTCCGTCGCCGGTTCCAGAAACTTCACTTCCCGGGCAGCTCGGAGGTTGGGGTCTTCCCTGGCCTTCAGAGCACCCGGTCCTAGTGTAGGCAGGCAGGTCTGCATTACGGTGATCCGCCCGCCGGTGGGCAGGAGCAGTCGATGGGCAATCTGAATGGCAGCTCCCATGCAGCTGTGAGTGTCACGTTGGCCCTTGAAGATTTCCGGCAGCCTGGCAATGAGGTCGCGCACAGCGTCCATGCTTTCATGGAGGCGCACGAGAATACCCTCCGTGGATGGAATGAAAACATCTGCCAATAGGTGACGAATGAAAGTCTCAGTTTGTTAGCAGTCAGAGTGACAAATATCGGTAGACAGACCAAAACTTGCAGACCCCAGAAAGAAATAAGCAATCATACATAGACAAACAGATAGGCAAACAAACATACGCGTATTCAGACAGATGCACTCCAAGCAAACAGACAGTCAGAAAGGCAAACAAAAGAAAGACAGACAGACATATAGATAAAAAGACAGAAAATCAGTCAGACAAACAGTCAGAGAAACAGAAAGACAGAAAGGAAGACAGAAAGGCGGACGGACAGGCACAAATAAACAGCATACAGAAAGGCAAAAAGAAAAACCCACCGTCTATATCTGCGACAGTCAACATCTTCCAGTCATTATTATCGAGCTGGAAAAAGTGAAGGGAGCTGTCGTAGGCGATAAAGGCCACCTGAGTCCTAGCGTCACCGGGAAGTCTATCCAACACAGCCAAAAGCCGCTCCCGAAAAGCGTCTAAATAACGGACTTCAACCGCGTTGAAACAGACATCCAGAAGAAAGACATAAATTGCCGGTTGAGGTGGACGCAACTATGGGAGACAGAAAGATAAGTGTCTATTGGACTCATGAACCAACCAGCCAGTTTTATCAATCAGTTGGAATTACTATGTACTCACAGCATATTCCGATGGTGCGATGTACTCGATAGTTGCCGATCTAATTTCCGGTCTCCGTGAAGGATCTCCAACCGTCCTGGTGATCGGGTCGTGAAAGAATTCCTGCGGTAAATCATTGGATCGGTCGCATAAGTTACAGCGCCATTTATACTGGTCGATAAAAGTGACAAAGGGGTTGATGTAGCTGCGACACGAGCGACATCGGACGATCGTGTTCACGGAGAGGACTTGTAAGTTCTGAAAAAATTCCAGTTCACGCTAAACGTGTGCCCAATTGACGGATACAGGTATAGGTACCAGCCAGTACTATTACGGAGACAATCGTGCAGGCGGATCAGCGACTAAGCAGACAGACTGACAGATAGGTAAACAGACAAACTGACAGACAAAGATAAATACAGACAAGCAGACCAACAGATGTGCAGACGAGAGAGACGATCGACAGACAGACAAACAGACAGATAAATAGACAGGGAGGCAGACGAATACGTCTGTGTACCGATAAGTCCCTGTAGGGGTGAATGAGTATCGCCAGTGGGAGCCGTGATTTCTCGAGGAGGCTCTTCGTGTTGGGAATCAAATTCATCGTACAGCGAAAAATACTGCAAAAAGAAATCGAACATTGATGTCAAGTCTCTTAACCATGCACCAGCTGTGAATGTGAAAGTCATACTCGGGACTGCAATTCACGTCGTTGAAGGCATGACGAGCTTCCGGCGTAGGTACTTCGACTCCATCTGTCGGAAGAATTCTCCTGCTTTGTAAGAGATTCACCAGTCGGCCGCCGATCGCATGGTGCTGGCTCTGCTGATTCTGCCCTAACTGGCTTCCTCCTCCCAAGCCGGAAGGTCCACCATATCCTGACGCGTTCTAACGAAACATAAGGAGTTCATCAGTGAATGAACAGATAAAGGAACAACAAAAAGATAAGCACATAGACCATCGGGCAGGCGGAGACACGAAAAAAGTCCGGCAGATAGATACCTAGCCAAGTAATTAGCTAAAGAGACAAGCGAACAGATAGATAAACATACCAGATATATATATACAGACACATAGACAGACGCACACATACAGGCAGGCAGGCAGGCAGGCAGACAAACAGATAGGCAAATAAACAAAAAGACAGAGACAGATAGATACAAACAAACAGACAAACAGACAGACAGACAGACAGACAAATAAGTGGACGCGGACACAAACAATTATCGGAATTGAGACTAGCAGGAACCAAACTGACCGGCATGGTAAAGTTTTGGACAGCTCCATTGGGGGCGGTGCTCTGGTACGAATGAACTTGCGGCGCATACTGATTTCCCATCGACTGTGGCTGCTGCTGCAGCTGCTGTTGGGCATACGGCCCTGGAGTGGGTAGTCCACTTTGCGGAGCTTGTTGAGCATAATACGGACTCGCCGGAGCGGAATACGCGCCGGCATTCTGCAGTGCGAAACCCGGCCCTTGATAGGGAGTATTATAAGAAGTCGCCGCAGGCTGCTGTCCCGGTTGCAGCGACTGTGGTAATGGCTGTGAAGTCTGTGCCAAGGATTGAGGTGCGTTCAGTGGGACATTTTGATAGGGAGTGGTGTAAGTACTCGGGGGCGTCGGAAACGCACTCGCACTTCCGGCGAACTGTGTCGGTGTCGTAGTCATCGGCTGGGATGGTGCATATGAGGTGGGATACTGCTGAACTGAAGGCTGCTGACCAGCCGTTCCAGCAGACTGCTGAGATGCTGGGTAGGCCTGGAAAAAAGTTCCTTCCATCAGTCAATCAATCAATCAAGGGGTAAAACTGATCTAATATCCAATCAGTCAACCGTCGAAATATGAAAACGGAATTATGTACCTGTTGATAAGGAAGTTGGGAGGACATTTGCCCACTTGAATGGGAAATATATCCGTTGCTGGCCGGTTGCTGTTGCTGATATCCTTGCGATGCCATCCCAATCGCAGCCGGGGATGACGAAGAGGTCGATCGATTAGCTACATGAGCCGGCGCTTGATTGATCGATTGCGTTGGCGTTGGGTTTACATGCGACGCAGCTGCTTGATTGATGTATTGAACTTCCGGCTGATTTCCATACAAACTACTTGCTTGATTGGCTGATTGCCCCACTGACGCTTGCTGGCCAAGTAAATTCGGCTGCGAATTGGAGCTGCCCATCACAGAGCCAGGGCCCGTTCCCGTCGGTCTTGCATAGACCGGTACAGCGGGTGGTGCGAAAGAGGGATGGATCAGCGGCTGGGATGCGGATGAATGAAGGGGACCGTTGTTGGCGGCGGCCGTTGCGGAGAAGACAGGCATTCTCGGCATCACAGGCATCGCCGGCATCGTCGCCCGCACACTACCCGCCGGCTGGTTTCCGTTTAATAAGTTGCCCGTTTGAGGTGGCCGAAATGTAGGCAATGCCGGAGACGAATTGGCCGCGGCGTTGGGGGTTACATTTAATTTCTGGAAACTATTGACGAGGTTGCCTCCTCCTCCGCCGTTTTGTAACCCATTTTGCGGGCCGTTTCCCGCGTTGTTGGGCATCATTTTGCGTCAAGTGAATGGAATCAGCTGGAGAAAGAAAATCGAACTTGCAGGGTGACGATGCAGTGCAACGGTGAAGGAGAAATGGGATGAAAAGGAGGAAGAGTCCCGGTTTAGATGAATACAATTCCTTCCTTCCCCTCTAACACATTAATTCCACTCTCGTGACTTTCTGGATTGATTTGATTTATCGCAAGCAATAAATAGTAAGACAATATACAACTTAGATGGTCATATGCCTGAAAATGGATTGAAAGAAGTGCGGCAGAACAGATTCAAAATGTGAAGAGAAGTGCGGAGCGAAGGACGTGGAGGATTTTTCAATGCGAAGATGCTTTTTACGGATTTGCGGTTGCTTCAATTTAGCTGATTCCCACAGCCCGAGACAGCACGTAGAATGCCTGAAATCAATCAATTTATCCATTAAATTGCTCATAAAATGAGCGGGTAATGTCTAAAATAAATGAAAATGTCCTAAACTTACAAAATGGAAATAAAATAAAATACCAACTTACTTTTAGTCATGATTTAAAATAAAATACTAACTTTCTCTTAGTCTAAAATAAAACTGGTATTTTATATAATAATATGATTATATATACACTGTATAATGATGAATTATTTGTCGTAATGGTACGTGAGCATCGAAAACTGTCAATACTATTTTACATGTTGAAAATCCGTCTTCTACATGTTTTTCGCTCGCAAGTCCGAGATCTCCGGACCCGAGCCTACATGTAATTGTATATGTAAATCTGAAGCCGTTCTAAATAAACCTATTAATTTGCTTATACAGTACTGTAATCCCTCCATTTCTCATTATTATTATTGTCATCAACGATTTTCGGAATGAAATAACAGTCACGTCTACTTTAAATTACTTTACAATTATTTCGAGTGCTAAACAAAACAAAATTTCGAATTTAAACAGGAAAACCGCTATAAAATGTCAATCAAATCTACTTAAGGCGTACATATGCATTATTTGTACTAGTGTAGCGGCTATCCTGTTTAAATTGGTCGGATAGATTAGATGGCCGGACTAGACAGACAGACATTCAATCAGCAAACTTATCCGAAACTTCACGTCCATGTCCGAATATTCCAACAATACAGACTATATAATTCCCGTCTCGTCTTATTACTTACAAAGTACGTACCAATGCATGCAGCAACAAAAAAGAGCTAAACACGGAAAATTAATCAATGTGAGAAGATAGAACTGAAATCGAAATAAGGAATGTCTACAAGAGGTACTGCGAAAAAACACATGACACCGGGAGTGTCTGCTAAAGAATCCAACGGAAAAAAGCTACCAGTCCGCCGAAGAGCAGCAGCAGAAAAAGTACACCCGTAAGGAAGACCAGCCGGACAATCCAGTGGAACCGGGACGCTTGGAGGGAGCGGTAGACTTTATTGATCTGCCGCTCGGTGTTATCGATGGTGCCGTTGTTGTCGATCACGATGTCGGCCCTTTTGGCCTTCTCCTCCACCGGAAGCTGCGCGGCGATCCGCGACAATATCTCCTCTTCCGACCAGCGGGTCCGCCGTTTTAATCGCTCAATCTGCTTTGCTCGTGAGCTAAATATCACAAATTCACTAACAACTTGACGTGGTTCAATCAATCAATCAATCGATGAAGCATGCAATGCACTGACCAGGTAACTACCACTACTTTATGGCAGAATGGGAGGAGCGGAGACTTCTCGTAAAGCAGCGGCACATCAAGGATTACGAATGAATGTCCTGAGGGAGAAGAGAGAAAGAAAATTAAACAACCAAACACCGTAAAACTAGCAACAAAGAAGATTGACAACCTTTTCACAAAAAGTGCACCGCTTTCTGCCAACATTTACCTCCACTTTTTAATGATGTGCATGAAGATTTGATTGATAATCGATTGACGTGAATAAACTTAGGTTTGGGCAAAGGGGGACGGAGGAAGAGCCTGTTTACCATACTACACGGGGCACTTCCGGTCAGTCTAAACATAAAATGGCTCCATGATAACCTATTAAAGCTCCATCTCGTTCCCCCTGGACGAAGAAGTTTAGTTTCTACTACGCTAAAGCAACATAACACCTAACCAAGGGCGGATGAATCAATCAAACTCAAATCAAAACATTGGATGTCGTTATTGAATTACTGAATGCAGACAAGTTGAACGCTAAATCAGTCAATCAAGCAACCAACCGTGCAAGGCCAAGCGGATTATTCTCCGTATCATCTCCATTCGGATTTCCGGATGGGCAATGGCCTCTAACTGCCGACGCGCCTCTGGATCATTGAAGACTTTTTGCGCCACTGCATCGCGATTTAATTCCCCGTCCTCGTGGAAGTAATCAGGACCGAAATCGGGGCTGGCGCGAAGCTTCTTCCACGCGCTGGTATTGGGAACGACAACTGCAATATACACACACACTCAATCAATCATGCAATCAATCTAATAAACTTACGCTCATCTAAAACACAATCACTGATTTCCGGTTGAAAATTGTAAAGCACAATCTAGCAATCAACCGTATGCGAGAAGGTTAAAATAGAAGTGAACTTAGGTGCAACTTGTCTTCTTACCATCCCGCGCGATAGCGTCCGCGTCGATGATGGGCACTCCCAGGCTCAGCAACACTTGGCTAACAGTCGATTTGCCTGTCCAAAATGACCATATAGATTTAGACTAAGAAAACTAATTGCGATCGTTGAGAAAGGAAGAAGAGAAGATTGCTAACCTGTCCCGACACTTCCGGTTAATCCAACTAGAAACATCTTCCAACATGCACTGCCTCAATTAATTTATTCAACGTTCAAACTGACTAAAAATACATTTTCCATAAGAAACACATTCTTTCTTCGAACGGGAATAATTAAAAAAAACGGGAATAGAAGGAAAATGAAATGGGAGAGCTTACAGAAGATGCTGGATGAGTAAAGGAGCAAGTGAGAAAGTAATGGAACACAGCGAGTACACTAAAGGAACAAGTGCGCAGACTGACAAAACAACTCGCTCCAACTCATTCTGCTGTTTGTTGTTCCTTTTACAGTCTCCCTTCTTCTCTATCCCATTTTTTCAACTCCTTTCACGTTTAAGGTGTGAGGCGAGGTGAGTTAGATGGAAAATAATGATTAGTATTTGTTTGTTGTGACTTAAATCTCGAGGAGAGCGAAGAGCATGATCGGGATTGGGGAGACCGGTATGTTCTTTCACAATCATCACAATCAATGTATCGCTCCTCTCGCCGTTCCTCCTACGGACCTCCCCTCTCCACTTTCACAGAAATAATAACCGACTACCTCTCAAATCTCAATGAATTGTTAATTCCCTTTCAATTTTGTACAGGCACACATGTAATATTAGTGATATAGTGTGAGTTACTAGTACTTCATGCCGTACTCTACCTATTCATCCTATGGATGAAGGTCATACTTTATTATGTATACTGTATTCAATCTTTGCAACTTTGCCTGTGTGTAGTATTATTCTATTTTTTGTACTAAAAAGATGATGAGACGTAGCGAAACCGAGTAACCGCGTTCGTGCATTGTACGCAATACTTGCGTGGGACTCGCAGTATCATACTGGTCGCTGGACAGTGGCTTCAACGTGCTTTATAAAGTATTGTCGCGAACTAAGACCAACTAACGCGCACGAAGCATATGTATGAGAAGCCTCTTTTCTTTCTTTCCCATCCTCGTAAACGATTAAAGGTTGGAAATAGAAAGTGGAAGGGGAAAGCGCAACTTATTGGCCTTTTTCTTTAATCGTTGCTCTCTCACTCACCGTCAGGTCGCTTTTGAAGAAGAAGAAGAATTAACGATGCCTGCGGGACATGTCCGAATGTCTGTCTGTCTGTCTGTCTGTCTGTCTGTAGTCTCGTCTAGTCACCTCTTACAATCATTGCCTTTCTTTCCGACCGACCTCGCCAGACAATTGGCCGCGCGAACACCCCGGCGAGCGACCGGATTTGGCTTTTCCATGCCTACCTCTCTCTTATCCATCCATCTTCCACATTCCATAAGTCATATCATCCAAAATGCCATTATGATATCTTGTCTTGCCTTCCCTCTCTCTCCCTCTCCCTTTCGTTTTATTGTTTTCCATACAGGTTTTCCTTCTCATAATGATCATGCCCTCAGAAACAGACAGACAGAGCAGCAGTGAGGGCCGAGCACTCCGTAAGGAACGACGACAAATGTGCCTGCAGGTCATTTAACAGACTGCTAGACAGACAGACGGACGGTGAGTCTCTAAAAATAATCGACAGTCAAATGGCACATTTACGACTGGATCCTCTCTAACCGAACCGGCGAGTGGATCATTGCACTTCTTACCTTCCCACAAAGTTGGCAGGGTGATGGCGAGACACACGCTGTCGTCAGTGACTGAGGTCGACCATCAACGGGCAGACAACCCAACATAAATATACTGTAATTACGTCCATAGTAGTATACTTAAGCCAGGCCTTCCTTCATATTTTTAAACAATTTTTTAATAGATGTATTCAATCGGAAACACACGTAGTGGCGAGTCGTGCCGAGACTGACCCACAGTTGCCCTTGCAGACCTTGTGAAATTACAGCAGATTAGGTGAATAATTGGAATATTTTAAATTGAAATAACTTCGATACACAACAGTCTTGCCGATGAAGGAAAGGACAATGACAGTGCTCGGAATTAGACACTTTTTTAACTAATATACGGCAAGTTATCATAGAGTCATTAAACGAGATGAGAGTAAATACGTACATACTTATTTATCCTTCAAACATTGGAATTACAGTAACTTTTTTTGATAACTCAGCTATTTGAAAAGTGGAAAAAGCCGATTGCGGTGGGACTATGGCCATGCCGATAAGATCATTTGCACACCCTTTTCTATTGCTACCAATGGAGATGTTCCCGTCCCGTGATAATGAGTCATCTCTATAATCATATTTTGGCAATGTATTATAACAGACCAAACCTTAGATATTACTCAATATTGTTCATATATATTGAATGTCAAGTAAACAAAAAAACTGTAATAGAAAAGAAACAGAAAATATTGCCATTGCTCCCTAATGTTTAAATTTAAACAGTGCATCTCTCTTTCTCGTGAATGTTAAAAATATTTAATTAATATTAAGAAGTTACAAAAGCACAAAATGCAGCCTTTCAAATAATCCTACTATCTATTTCTTATAATTGTATTGCGGAATACATGCTTGCAAAAGTACAATACCTCAAGCAGTAGTCAGGCAGGGCAGTCATTTGATTGCTCTCGGAAAGAAATGTCGATATGATGGTAATGTGTTGGGAGGAAGGGGGGGATTCGCCGTGAGCACGGTTAGAAGTTCCTATTAGATCAAAACTTGGACTTCGAACAGGAGTCTCCCACCCTGCTCACGAATCTCTCCACCCGCGAGTCTTTCCCTCCATTTCCGTTGTTCCCCTTCCTAACTGACGGAAACTGCAGCTCCACTCGGGTCTTGACTGCAAAGACCTCCAATCTTGAGGGCTCCTTCTCAGAGATGCCGAGAACCCCGATGAACGGTTTGCCGGTTTATTTCTGCCGGTAAAGCTGGTCTGGCACAGAGAACTGTCTATCACTGGAAAAGGAAATAAGGAGAGATGCGTCTACTCTGGCCATTTCAAGTCGGCATCGTCCGTCATACTCCTTTTCAGGTAGAGTCATCAGGTAGTACAGAGAGGCCCTCACAGTTAGACCTGCTGTCTGATGCGGCGTTGAAAGGTAAAGAAAGACTGATCAGACAATACCAGCGACGGTCGGTCGGCCGAACATATTTTCCAATATGCTATTCTTCTCTTGCCTGTGGACCATCGTGACCTATTCCTTCCGGGCATGTACGCGTTCGTCTATCTCTCTCGTCGGCCGTTCTCTCTTCTCTTGTCCTTATTCATATTGCCTCATCGGTCGGCCGTTCTCTGATTTTCCATACCTGCAGTAAGTTACAGAATATTACACAAACGCAGACACAAATATTAAGGCACGTCTATGTAATTATGCGATGCATGCACAGAAACAGACTGCTGGCACCCACCCACCCACGAATCTAGTGAGAAAAGTCCAAGGCTTCATCGTAGGTAAGTACCGATTCACTTGACTCGCCAGAATAACCCCTTTTCGTCTGCCTGACTGCTTGTTTATCTGTCTGTCTGCCTGCCTGTTATTTGTCCGTCTGTTGGTGTGAATGTCTAGGGCTATGTGCCTGCCTTGACTCTCTCACCGTATTCACTTATCACGATACTAATACGACCAGAAAGAGATTACGAAAAAAACTTCGTAGATGGCATTTTGAGGATGGACGAAAGAGTGACAATAAATGTTGATTGACTGTGGCTTTTTCTCGACTGCTTGCTTGCACACCACCCCACCAAGGCCGGACAACAAACGGACTCGCGCAAGGAAACCGGAACGTCAAAAACGCGATGAAGAAAAAATAACTCACGGGCTAGAACATTCCGCGGCATTAGACTCGCACACTCTCACCAATTCGGAATTAGCCTCAGGGGACTCAGACAAAATAAGAATCCATTAAAAAAGGTACCTCATCGACCAATCGAGGCAATAACAGGCAACACGCGTCGTGCTAAAAAAACCAATAAAAAAGTAACTATAGCTGTTAATAAATAAAATGATAGGGAAATGTGTTCGAGCAGGAAACTTTTTTGTTCAAGATCAAATGACGTAAGGAACATTGTAAACTAAATAATAATCAAATAAAGGACCGTGGCGGATTCAGATGGCAATGAAGACTTTGCGACGGTACAAGAGAAAGGAAATGAGCCACCAGATAAACGTTGTCCAGAGTGACATGAAGAGTTGAGCGGCGTGGTTTTGAGGCATCTGCCAGGAGAAGGGGAATAGCCCGCTCAGCACTTCACTTCCCACATAAATTACCTGCAAATCAACAAAATGCAGTACCTGTCAACTGAATAAATCAGAAAAAAAACGATGAGATGATCCGAATAACAAGAAATTAAAAATAAAGCATTAATAAGCGAATAGTCTGACTGGAAAATGTAAACTTACAATGGAATTGACAGAAGGATAGAAGAAGGGGGTACCGGTCCAGAGGTCTAGGACGTCGATCAGCACGTAGAGGGCAGCTAAAATCAGCAATCCCGTGGACGCACTAGTCAGTATGTAGGACAGCGACCACATATTTTTATTCACTAAAAAGCAAATTCACCGATAGGCCAATATTCTGAAACGCGAGAAAGAAAGAAAGACAGACAGAAAAAAGAAAGAGGAATTCCTACCAGGTATCCAGCCATCGTTTTTGGTAAAAAAACAGAGAATACCGGCGATGAGACCCAAGCCTAGACCCCAACCAATCAGGCGAATCACGCGCTGTCGATGCTCCGTAAAAAGAGTCAATATCCGACCGGCCTAAATAAAGACACACGCAAATCATAAACATACCAGTCATTGAATAAAATCTTCTGGGCCTTCATCCATTCTTGAGCTGAAATTTCTCATCGTGATTACCTGCAATCCCAGAAAGACGAGAAAAATACTGGACAAATAGCCGAGGATGCCTTCCGGATCAAACGCTTGCGTCTGATAAATTGCTTTACACGTCGGAAATTGATAGATGTGTCCGTTACCGAGCCATACTCGGTCAAGATAGCCGGCGGCTCCTCCTGTGCAGTTCCAGTGGGAAGCGTTATCGTGAAGTCCGCCTGGTCCGACGTAACCACTGCAAACAAACAAATTCCTGACTAGAAAGACAGATAGACAGAGACAGACAAGCACACAGACAGACAGAAGGACAGAAAGGCAGACAGACAGGCAGACAAACATATATATATAGAGACATAGAGACAGACAGACAAGACAGACAGATTGACAGATATAAAGACAGACAGAGACAGATTAACAAACCGGCAGACATGCAATGAGGCAGAGAAGTCCTAATAGACAGGCATTGATAGGCCTCACGGCTCATGCAGATATATAAATGGCCTGAACGTACGTCGGGCAACCGGGAACCGGGAGCAGGTATGTCACTAGGACTTGTGTGAAGGGGAATGCTAAGCTAACCAGCCAAATTGGCCAGAATGGTACAATATCCATGAGGGAAGGCCAACGGGCGAAGATGGTCGACTGGTTGATATACTTAAGAAAGATCACCTGACAAGTAATTCTTCTTATTAACTAATATATGGCTGATGCTGTGTTACGTCATGAGTAGGTGACGTTACTGACGTAAGATGATTAGTAAAAGCAGTACAAAATACCTGGCAAGTAGCAACCACCAGGTAGGCTACGCTGAAGCGACCCAAGACACTGGGAATCCGAAGTGTCTCCATTGATGCTGGAAAAAGAAGACATTGCAAGCAAATGCAAGCCATAAGAGAGACTGTGAGTGTTAGTCAGCCTCCCTCACTGCCCATTTCTTAAATATCTGTGTGTGTGTGTCTGCCTGTCTGTCTGTTCGTCCGTTTATCTGTCGATTGTAGACTTACTATAACCAGAAGAGTTGATCACGAGACCCAGTAGGAACAAGATGGCACTCCTTCGCAGAATGCCCACCATCATTTGCATCCGCGTCAAGCTGGTCTTTTTCGGCGAAGACCGCATGGAAATGGCGACAGACACACCCATGATGAACATGAACCACGGGAAGAGAAGATCGGCGATGGTGAGGCCGTTCCATGGGGTGTGGTTGAGGAACCAGTAGCCGCCGCCGCCATTGTTGACAAACACCATCAGCAGCAGTGTCAGTCCGCGGAATGTGTCCAGTGACTGGACGCGCCGTGTAGGAGGCGGAAGCGACAGCGTGTCCGTCGAAGAAGTCGAAGAATCCACTGAATTCTATACAAGAAAACACCCATATGCAAAGACAATACGAAATAATACAAAAGTATAAAAATAAGAAATACAGGAAAAATAAAATTCATCTCCTTCCATTTCAAATAATAAGCGTGTGAACTTTTAAACAAATTGAATTATCCTTTATTAATTAATAAAGTTGGGTTTTGATGAGGTTTGACATTTTGGCTTATTCAATTGAATCAAAATGGATGTTTTTGATTATTAAAATAAAAGTTGAAGATATATTATGTTTTGAAGTGTAAAATGGAAAGGAATATATGTATTGAATAGTGTCCACGAGCGGGACTGCAAGAATATGGCTTGTAAACTCCGCCTGTTGGGGTCCAATCAATAAAATTGCCGTCTCCATTCGATTCCAAATTAAATTTTAACTATATCAGCTCCGAAGTTTGAGGATACTGTAGTGCCACGTGGAAGTGGTGGGAGCGCCGTTCGTTTTGAACGTTGTTCCCTAGCATGAAGCGAACAACGCTCACACCACTTCCACGCGGCACTACAGTAAGCATCACAAATATCGACAGAACTGGGCTGCAAAACCGTCTGTAATATTTCCTCAACTAAACCAAACCAAGTGCCGGTTGAATTAGTGTTGGCATGGGTCGGCTGCAGTTGATTATTGTAAGTGGCTGATTGATTGATTGGTTGATTGAAAGAGGATTGCAACCGCGGTGGCAATGTATTGAAATCGCGATGGCAACCTCACTTGCCAACACTATAGCTTTCATCAATTCATTCTTACTCCTCCCGACGCAACGACTGCAAACTGATGCTGCAACTCCATCCTGGCCTGCCGTCGGACCACAAGCCAGCGAATGACTTGCCACAGCAGGAGCCATCCCAGAGTGATTGCCAGTGCGACGTAAATGGCTGTCAATAAAAACGAAACAAATATTGATGGTACTGTATTTCCGCGATAGATAGCGACAGCGTACGAGCTGTGGAACGTTTAATCGGCCACGCGGCGCATGTGCTGTGTGTAGGGTGCACAGAGACCGTGCACACGTTCCATTCCAGTACGACTGTCGCTATCTATCGCGGATATACAGTAAATAATAATGAGGATATTGATCAAAAAGACTGACGAGTATTGGCGTAGTGATCATTTCCCTCCTCCTCGGTCAAGTTGCACTTAACAATGCTGCTTCCCACGCCGGAGACGGTTCTGTTGATGTGCAGGTTGTAGCGGCCATATTCTCGGAAATGCTCGTTGAACCTACGACCAACCAATCAATCGATCAATCTATCAGTCTCAAATGGTGATGAAAGCAGTCAATGAATCAACGGAATGAAAGCATGACAACGTTACGAGCAGATTTGGCTTCCGTCTTGCACGTCCCGCAGCGCGAAGGCAGTGGGGAAAATGGTGGAGACGGTGACGGATGTGTTATGCGGACCGGCTGGCACTGTCACAAGTGGGATAAGTGGACACTGTGGAGAATCAATCAATTTTAACGTCCTCGGGGACAAGAAGTTTACACACTCCAAACTGGGGCCATATTATGTGATGCTGGCTCAAACTCTGACCACACCAATTTGCTTGACCACGGTTAAAGAGTAATTTTAACTTTGTCCAGCAAGTATTGTAGCCACCTGTCAAGATGTTTGAGGACGGTCACGTACCTTTTCGCATTCCTCCACTTGGTAGAATAACTGAGTCGGAAGAGCTAATTGTGATGTGATAAAGAGTGAGGCGGTGTCCATTATTATTTTTAAACAACACCTCCAGTGGCAAGCAGGTGATGAAATTGTGAAAAATGGAGTGTTGACTCTGGTAAGGAGCTTGGCACGGCCCAGTCTGCAACTCTGGGGACTGCTTCAGTGCTAAACTACACGCGTGGCAAAAACTTGCACTAACCGAGTTAATTTATCTAACTCGTTCAAGCAAGCTTATAGGCACACCGAGTTACGCGGTTTGAATCGGTTAGTGCAGGCTTTTTTGGCCACGCGAGTACTATTGTATCTGGGATCGGGGCCTCGACCATGGGTCCTTATCTCACTCCGTCGATGTTGTTTGTCCCTCCTTCTCGGCAGCTAATCACCAAGCATGACTCAATAAGTTCGCCAAATGCAGTACGAGTGATCATCTCGGTTTTTTTAACAGAGTTCTCATTGCAATGCAATGCACCTGCAGCTGATGGAGGAAGTCTGAAGAAGACATTCCGGTAGTGGAGTGTTCGTGCTTTAAGTTAAAGACCACACATTCGGTGCCATCTCTATTCTGCTAAATTCGTTAAGTTTTCTTTCTATCCTGCTAGCCAATCAATCGCACGTCTGACGATAAAAAAGTCTATCTGTCTGTCTTGTCTGTATGGCTGCCTGCCTGTTTTGTCTGTCTGTCTGTTGGTCTATCTGCCTGCCTGTCCTTGTGCCGATTGTGATGGGATGGCTGCGCTGGTCATCACTTTCAATTTTGCCTACTGTTGTGTTGTGCAGCAAGAGCAATCGGAGACCATACGACCCACGTGAATAAATATTAGTAAGTATTAAATATGTTTATCAACACTTGCAAGAAGAAGAAAAGGGGGAGGAGAAGAAGAAGAGAGAAGACAAACTAGCATTCCAAAGAAGCAAAAGACATTGTCCAACCAGTATGTCTCGTCAATCAGACCAAAGCATCAAACTCCATCCGTCCTCCTTTCATCTCCTCACAAATCAAATCAACAAGGCGCACGTGCGTCTTCGTCCGAACACACGGACAAACGTGCACACGACGCTCTCGAAGAGGTCGCAAACAAACCCAAGCAAGAGAGTTGCCAATTCACTGACTTGATCCCGTCCGTTCGCATCGCACCTTTTTAGGTTGGATCCACAAGAAAAATGGTCACACACACGATAAAACCCCGTCATCAGTGTTCCTTCACCAGTTTAAAGCTACATCAGTTGTCACTTGCTCTGCCGGATATATCCTTCAATTCCACTCAATTGATTGATTGATTAAACGTGTTGTTAATAGTTGCGACGATCACCAGATGACTGCTGCTGCGGTGACGTCTTCATTGCGTCCTTGGATGACGGTCCACCCAGCCCACCGCCGCTGCCGTTCACTCGGGTTGTTCCGCGATTGCCAGCCTGAAAAGAGGAAACAAATGTAGGTGGGTTATACTTTGCCCGAAGGGTGCTCACGGCCGGGGAACCTGAAGACCACCCACAAAAAGAAGGCCGAAGCCAGCTTCTCACTGATCAATCTAGTCCGGCAGAAGACGGATCCTGCGCGTTTGGAATGAACGCACCAGGACCGTCCAGTGGACCGGCATTACAGACAGACAAAACAGGTAGAAAGACAGTTAAAGAGGAGACAGAAAGACAGAAATAAACAGACAAACACAGACAAGTGTACAGACCAGACATCCAGACAAACAGATAAGCAAAAGGCAGACTGCCAAACTGCCAGACAGATGACTAATCGGCTATACGGAAGGGTTGGCCAAAAAAGAAAACGTACCGCATTGGGCACAGCAGAGGAGATGGGGCCAAACGTTCCGAGAGCGGTCGGATCGCCCGACGCGCCGAATCCAAAGAGGGACGAATCCCAGCCGTAGCCACCGAGGGAAGACGGTGCATTTCCACCACCGTAGTTTCCATTTCCAAGTCCGAATCCGCTGCTGTCCGTGGGAGGTTTCATCAGGCGCGATCCTCGACTGACCACCGGAGGAATCGGCTCATCAAAATTCTGACCGAAAAAATAGGACAAAAAAAATTAGAGAAAAAGTCAAAATCAAAGAGATTTTTCGGAGGCACTCAAAGAGAGTGACTGACGGATAGATGAATCACAATTGGCAAAATAACACACTGATCTGAAGAAATAGAGTGAGCAGTTGAGGCAAAAACTTACATATCCCAAATCGTGACTGGTACTGTCGAAATCAGATCCGCCGTTCATCATTCCGCGTCGACCATTTCCACCATACTGACTCCCTCCTCCAGACAGAGGAAAGTACTGCTCTTGATCCAAATTGGCTGCCAAGTTGGCCGCTAACTGCATGAACCGTTCCGTATCCACATCCGATTTAGGAAAGGCCGAGTAACCGCCGCCTCCGCTACCGGAGAAGCCACTAACTCCACCGCCGTTGGTCAACCACTCATCGCTGTCCCCATGCGGGTGATACTTGATGCTGCTGCTGGCATGGCCGTTGGCCAAGGCGCCATAAGTCCCCGGAGGGTAGGCCGATCCGCCGCCGCTGTAAGGGTCCATCCCCGAGTTGTTGTTATTGACGGTGGGATAACCGGGGCTGATAAAGCCGTTATGGATCGGGCCCCCCACACCGTAGTCGGAGGTGTCGGACTGGCGACTGGCACGCAGATCCTGCGGCAGGGATGCAGGTCGGTTCGCTGAGAAGCCGCCGAATTGAGGGGTTAAATTTGAAGACGACGACGACGACTGCAGGGAGGAGGAGTCAAAGCCGGAGGCAAAGACGCTACCGAGACGCGATTCCCGAGGGGTGATTTGATGTTGGTAGTCGGAGGGTCCGCTGCTTGGCCCCAATGAATCCTGCAACAATAAATGTAAAAACATTTTCTAGAGCGGTTCCACATTTTATTCTAAATCCCAAAAAAGCTCAAAGTCGCCTGATACGGACCTCGAACAATTCAATCTATTTAGGCCCCATCTAAAGAAGACAAGTGTTCCTGTGTGATATATTATCTGATTCAGTAATTCATTTTCAATAATTCATACGAGGATTTCAACAGAACTTCCATTCACATCCATTTCACACTCATTTCAAGTTTGTTTTTATACTTTCAATTCCATTTGGAAATCGTACCGTACCGTCGCGATCTCAAGGGACAGTATAGTGCCCTAGGGCGTGCATTCCGCCCGTCTTGCGCCGTATATTTAGACCGGTGTGTGTGTGCGTTTGTGTATATGCTGGACGGAGGCGGCGCGTAACTGTCCCTTGAGATCGCGACGGTACGGTACCAATTTTCAGATACTGTGTCTGTGTACTTGCACTTCATCTCAACTTGAATATTCCTAAACCAATCACTAAATCCAAATAAAATAAAATCTTTTTTTGGTTTTGGTGACTTGATAGATTAACCCTCCAATTATTTCACTCAGTTATAAAAAATGTTATTTTAAAAGACGCTAAATTTCTTTCCTCAACTCATGCTCAACCGAATGATAGGTAAAGATATTTAAAATATTTAGTTGTAAAATAATAAAAGCTGTATCTCTTAAACCAGATTCAGCATTTTTGAGGAATAAAAAGTATACCTTCGTGAAAAAGTTCAAGTCCAAGCTCGGCTCGGGCATCCAATGATTCCGCTCCATCATCAAGTCCTGATACAGCGTCCCAAGAATGGTGCTACTCTTTCCCGGAGTTGTCGGTGGCACCGTTGAGGGCGGCTTAGACGGGGAGGAGGCCTGCGAACTGGAACAAGTGGTCGGAGTTGGCAGACGCACCACCTTCGGCTCCTCTACCGGCTGCGGCTGCTGCTGTTGCTTCATCAACACTTGCGGAGAAGGCGGTGGAGGTCTGATGGCCCCCGAGACCGTCGTTTTCTTCACCATGGCCGGGGAGGACGCCGGTGCGGGTGAACGAACCGGCTGAGCATTCCGAGCATCTCCAGCGCCACCTGGTGATGAGGATGCCATTCCTTTGGGGCTGGC
Source organism: Hypsibius dujardini (assembly GCA_001579985.1). Classification (NCBI taxonomy): domain Eukaryota; kingdom Metazoa; phylum Tardigrada; class Eutardigrada; order Parachela; family Hypsibiidae; genus Hypsibius; species Hypsibius dujardini. The sequence continues at coordinate 35,651 of LRSR01009502.1, read as the reverse complement.
CCTCTGCGAGACGGGACTGTTGGCGGACTGCTGGTCACGGTCCGCAGCGACCCGGGCCACCGCTTCCTGTGACTCCTTGCTGGAGGAGGAGTGGATGGAGGAGCGCTTCTGCTGGGAAGAGGCTGCGACCACCGAGGAATAGTTCTCCGGTGCTGTGGTGGAGACGACTGCTGCGGTGGAAATGGGCGGCGGAGGTGGCGGCTGCGGTCGATGCTGCTGCATCTGACTATTGGTGAACACCTGCATTGAGTAGATATTTAAAAATATGCTATTCCGGTGTAGTAAAAAAAACCTCGATTGAGGTTGGTGCATGAGGTCTTGACGTGTTATATCATTCAAATTTCTTTCACAAGATATTTCACAAATTCATACTGTAATTAAAATTCTTCTTCTTATTCGACGTTTAGTATATTGTATTTTATGTGTCTTCCACGTCACTTAAACGCTAATTTGCCATTTTGGTAAATAGAGGTAGAAGACAACATAATATATTTATGGAAAGCTTTAAAAATGATGACTAGTAATAAATGGCAATAGAAATCTAAAAACATCTTTATTCAAACTTTACATTATATTTAAAAGAAGCTATTTTTAATTTGATTATATTTGAAAAAGATTTAAAAAACAAATCTAAAAACGCTCATGTAATAGGAAAGTGGATAGGATGAGTACTAGAGAAAATGGGAGTCACCTGCGTCGAATGGGTGGTGGCAGCCGCTTGGGCAGGTGGAGCCTGGGTAGAAGGTCTTGGACGACGAGACTCAATTTCAGCAGGCATGGGGACGGGCTTAATGAGAACCGGCACGTCCGACGGCTGCGACACGGTGGCGCGGGTAATCTCCGCCGAGTTGAGTTTCGTTTGCCGAAGGAGCTCCTCCAGGTCGCGATCCGGATTGTCCGAGAGGGTTTTGATAATGTGGTAGGCCTCGGCGACGGCCTCGGAAGTGCCACGGACGGTGATAAGGCGGTCATTGATGCCGGGCTTGTTCTTCTCAATCTCAATGTGTGCGCAGGTGGACGCGCGGATAGCGTTGATATTGGTGCCGGCCTTGCCAATGATACGAGCGATCGCCGAGGTCGGGACCTTGAATCGCTTCGACCGTCCGACCACCTGAAATGCAAGCAAGTAACAATTTTAGTAAGTCCAACCGTGCGCCGACGTATCCTAGACACTGTCTTATCAAAACTGTGTCCAAAAATGTCTGGGGGCAGTCTCTCCACCTGGCCATAATGTCTACGAGGACACGATGTCTGCGGCTGAAAAACATCTGGGGACAAAGCCTCGGGCGAAACAAACAAAAAAGACACAATGCCGAGAGGAAAGAATGTGGAGAGACATACAGACATGTAATAGTACCTCTTTCCATCCCTCTTGGCGGAGGGTGTTGGTGAGTGTGCGACGCGGGTCGTTCTTGCTCGACAGCTCAAACTGATTCGGAAGCTGGGCATGACTGGTTGTCGCGGCCGCGGCATTGGTCGAGGAGGATTTCTGGGAGCGCGAGCGCTGTTGAATCCATTCGTCCACATCGGGCGGCGACGGGGACAACCATTGGTTCTCATCGTTGTCGTCCACATCAACCGGCTATAATGAAAAACAAAAGAACAACGGTTAAGCCCACGCAGGCTGAAACACCAATCAACCGAGCATAGAATCGATCGCTTCAAAGATTTAACCGTCCACAGTATAGGCCAACAAGAGTAGGAAGACTAGTCATACAGGGAACAGAGGAATGATTCCTATACCTGTGGAGGCGTCGGTTGGACAGGCGCAGTTGAAGGCCGCGGAGTTGTCACCGCGTTGACCGGCTCCAGTTTCTTTACCGCGGGGCCACTGGACGTCGAGGGTTTCTTGGGAGTCGCAGCTGGCGTTTCTACCGTCGCTGATTTGGCCGCAGCTGGCGGGGCCGCAACGGTTATCGGAGCAGACACCTGATCAGCTCCGTCGGCTGCGGCCTTGCCTTTCACTTTATTCTTTCGCTTCTTCTTCTTCTTCGAGGATTCACCCTTTTCCGGTTCATCTTCCTCGTCTTCCGCCGGTTCCGGAGGAGCTTCCACCACCGCCGCTACCGGTTTGTTCTTGCCTGGCGCTTCCGCGGCACGCACTTCGCTAGCGCTGCGGGAGGCCACAGGACTGGGCGGTTCTGAGTCGTAGGTGCGGGTGTTGGAGACGCCGGTAACAGAGGAGTCGTCGCTGTGAAAGAGCAGAATAAAAGTAATCGTTGAATTCTGTTTTATTACACTTCTTAAAAGGTTGTCCCAATGGGTCGTCATGACTGAAAGAACTTGTTTCCAACAAAAGTGACTTCTTGAACGTGGACAGCAAAACAGGCAAACAGACAGAGACAAATGGTTGGACAAACTGACAAACCAGCAGACAGAGAGGCAAACACTTACTCGTCGTTTTTGCCCTTCTTCTTCTGCTTGAGCTTCTTCTCCCGCTTCTTAGCCTTCTGACTCTCTTTTATCTTCTGTTGCATCTCCACCTCCTCCAGCAGACTATTGGCAATCTGATTGGCCTCCGCCTCCTTCTTCTTCTTGGCATCGAGGATGGCCTTCTTACAGCGATCGTAGACCGAGAGGAGGTAGCTGTTGTTGCCGTTCATCTTAACCTCCCGGCAGTAGCGCGTCATCTCATCCTCCGATGGGTAGCAATGGATGTAGTCCACCAGCGTGCGGACGATATTTTCATGGCCGCGTTTGAAGGCTGTCAGAATGCAAGACATTTGGCGATTGTCACGTGCGTCCACATCCGCGGATCCGCATCCGACGAGGGCTTGCACCACGTCAAAGTGCCCGTTCTGACAGGCGAGCCACAACGGGCTGCAGCCCTTCTTGTTGCGGAGATTCACTTGGGCACCACTGCAAAAGAAGACAATTCTCTTTGACCACCTCACTCAGCTGTTTTTCCGCTTCTATTCAATAGAATACATGCAGCAGTTGCTTGCTTGATTGATTGACTTAATCCAACAATATATCGGTTGATTGATGTGACGATTGATTGACTCACTTGTCGATGAGGAGTTGGCAGAATTTTGCATGGCCCTTTTCGGCTGCAATCGTCAACGGAGTATCCTTCGTACTCGGCACCGGGGCGCAGTCCACCTCCGCGCCAGCGTCGACGAGGATCTTCCCGATTTCGTGGAAGCCCCCGTTAGCAGCCTCCATAAGTGCATTCAGGCCGTTCTGTACGAAAACAAATCTCAATATACTGCGCTTCAATCAATAAATCGATCAATCAACTGATAAATAGCAATCCAGGTACGTGCTTGAACGTACCTTCGAGCGCCACTCGAGATTAGCACCCTTCTCAACGAGGACTCGCACACACTCGGTTCGCCCTTGGAAGCAGGCCAGTGTGAGGGCAGTATTGCGGTTGGTCTCGATGCACTGGTTCACGTCGGCGTTGCTTTCAATCAACAGCTTAACGATGGTGGTGTGTCCGTTCATCGATGCCAGCATCAGCGGCGAAATTCCCAACTTTGTTCCCCTGAAAAAAGGACGCAACAATTTTGTCAAACTGAGCCTTCAATCAAGCAATCTACGCTGAAGTAGTCATTACACAATCAATCAAGTAAACCCATTCAAATCAATCAATCAATCGAGCGCTTTTCAATAAAATCTCAAAACAATAAAAAATGTCAATTTTCACAAATCTCCCCAAGCAGCCAACCTCTAACCAAGGTAAATAAAGGATTTCGGCTAAACTGACATATCCAACGGGTCCCACGGGTCCCTAACCAAGGTCATGCGAGGTGCATGTGGAGGTGCAGGTGGTGCTCGAAAAGTCTCCTCCGACGTCTGCCCCGCATCTCCCGAAACTTTCCCAGCATCCTCCTCCTCCATCTCCGAGCCATAAAATGATTCAGCATCCTCCCGCTCCTCCTCTTTGCACCTTGAAGAATCCTCCGTCGCCTCGCTCCGAGCGGAGCAGGCGAGGGAGACCTCAATGGAGCGTTGGAGGCCCCCCTCAGTCAGCGAGGCAGTCTTTCTCGGGGCAGCGCCGGCCTTAACCTGGCTCTCCAGTTTGGCTTTCCGTTCCAGCAGTTGGAAGTGTTCCTGTTCGAGGAAGAAACGGTCGAGAGAGGCCATAAAGGCGAAAATGTCATCCCACAGCGCGGTGCGAAGATCGAGGCTGTGGAGGGTGCGCAGGAATCGATGGAGATTGCTGAGGAAGACCCCGTCGCCATTGGGGTGATGGTGGAATTCGCGCAGGACAAAGGCGCGCATCTCGGTCATCCGCGCGGAATAGACGGTCTTCCCGTTGGCGTCGGGCTCCTCAATCTGCTGGAGTCGATCAATCACGTCCAGGCATCCGACACGGGTGAAAAACTCCTCGAACGATGACAGCTCAAATTCGCACTGACCCATTTTAGATTTTAAAATTAGAAAACATTCGAATCGAACGAGAAAAGTTTGAAAACGGCAGATGGTGGTGGATTTCCACAAAAAATTTCAAGTTAAAATTCAAAACAGCTGAGTGGGAGGGGCGAGCGCCCTTCCCCTAGAAATGAAAAGGCGTGGCTTACTAGCATCGACGCTAGGGAGCGTTACTGTCGATTATTTCCCATTAATTCGACAGAAGTATTTTATCTCGGCTTTACCTGGCGTTGATGTCGGCACCCCGTTGGATTAGCATCTGCGCGACGCGATGATGTCCATTGAGACAGGCAACGCAGAGGGGAGTGTAGTCGTTTGAGTTGCGATGTTCAATCAGACCGGTGTAGTCTTTGGTGGATGCCTTGAAGTCCAGCAGGATACGGACAATCTCGGCCCTACCGTTATAGCAAGCGATGGTGAGGGAGGAATCGCGCTTGGCCTGATTGGTGTCCATCACAACGTCCAACTCGGCGCCATGCTCGCAAAGCTCCTTCACGGCTTCTTTGTATCCTCGTTCCACGGCGTAGCCGAGAGCTGTCCAACCTATAACCACGAGGAGAATTCTCACTGTCTGTCTGTCTATCTGTCTGATTGTCTGTAAGTCAGCCAAAGAATGGCAAGTGGGACACCTACCCTTCTTGTCTTTATGATTGGGCTTCGCGCCAGCATCGCACAGAGTCGCAATCATCTTGGCATTTCCACGGATCGCAGCATGGATCAAGGCAGTAGAGGAGTCGCTCTCCTGCTGTTGATCCACGTCCACCAGTGCCGGCTTCTTGGCTGGCGGTGCGGCCGAATTGGTGACATTGGTCGCGACATCGCGTGTGCTACGGATAGTTTTCTTGGCAGAGCGTCCCTCCGGTTTGAATATCGGTGGTTTGACCTCCAGACTCGGAACATCGTCGCTGCCCTCGAAGCCCTCCTCCGATGTGTCGTCCGGGGTGGGTTCGGGAGTTCGAGGCGCCTTGACTTTGTCGTCTAAGCGGAAGGGGAGAGGTAAATTTATGCACGATTCAGACAGACACTGTGTGGGGGCCATCAATGCCCTCTTACTAGCAGTAGCAGCCGGTGGTTGTACACAGCAAATTCCACCGTTCAGACAATATGCACATGCTTCACACCGGTTAAGAGTGGGAGGGTAAAATTCAGCGGGTAAGGAGGGTGCGACAGCAGATTCAACCATCACTGGTTGTCTCTTGCTAGAAGCTGGAAAACACACACGCAAGCCACAGTTCACAATCACATCACAAGCACATTGCACATCACATCACAAAAGCCACCTATCTGACTGCCAACATGGTTGTCTATCGGCCGATTTTTCTGAGCATCTTCATGTCTCCATATATCTGTCGACCTGTCTGTCCATCTTCTTGTCTGTCCTTCTATTTACCTGTCTGTCTGTCTGTCTGTCTGTCTGTCTGGGTCTGCCTTTTCTGCTGCTAGAACAATCAAGCCCCATGGACATAGCCTGCCTACAGTCAAGCTTGCAGACGGATATCTATAACATTTAATTCCACTTACGACGCCGTGACTCCAGCTTCGGCATGACATCGGCCTTTGCGCCAGCGGCCGCGGAAGACGGCTTCCTCGCAGCAGCAGGCGGTGCTGCTCCATAGACTCCGACCGTTGGAATCGGCGCCAGCGAAGCCGGCGGCGTGCTGGAGGAGAAGTTAAAGCTCGCCGGCACGCGGATCGCGTTGCGGTAGTCCTCGAGAAACTGAGGATCCTCCCGGGCGCCCTGGAAAAAATTGCTAAAGGATTCCATGTTGAAGACGCCGTGTTTACGCGCGTCCGCCATCACTTTGGCCAGCTCTTCCGGGAGGTGCTCGATGCCGTTGACCAGACTCCCACCGCTGGCTGCATTGGCGTCAGCGGCGGCGGCGATGGAGCGCAGGAACTCAAACTCGTTGAGGGGAGCTTGGAAGTTGCTGTTGCCGCTGTTGGTCATGATGATGTACTTTCCGTCCGGGCTGAGTGTCAAACCGGGTTTTCCGTCTTTGTTGAGAGAGACGGCGGTGGCGGAGTCGACTGAACCGGCCGCGGGTTCACCACCGGGATAGACATCCGTTCTCTGCATCAGCAGCGAAGGGTAGTCTAGCACTGTCGGGTTTGCTTGCAGGAAGGCCGCAATGTCCGCCAGACCGGGCTCGTCGCCTTCCAGAGTTTCATCGTCTGTGGTTAAAATTGATTGAACCAGGGTATACAAGTAGAACAGGAGAGATGACAAACATGCACACAGAATGATCAGGCTTGCAGATCGAAAATGACAAATTCAGACAGAATTTGGAAAGGCAGACAGACATGCAGGAAGAGACAGAAAACAACGGCCGACAGGCAGACAAGCAGAAAAACCTAAACAGACAAACTTATAAACAGCTAGACACCCAGACAGACCGACAGACAGGGACAGGCAAACATGCAGCTAAGTGAAAAGAAACAGACAGACATACCCCGTCAGACAGATAGGCAGACAGAAAAAAAATGAAGAGAAAACTTAAAAAGACAGATGCAGATAAAAAAGTGAAACTCCTTACCAGCTGGTTCGGTGACCAGTTTGTCCATCAAGTCATCGACATTGGCGTTAGACTGCAGTTCAGTTTGCCAGCGTGAAATTTCTTCACTGAAGCGTCGTCGGAGCTCCTCAGGCGTGTGATGCGGAAGCGATTTCTGAAGGAGGTTCGTTAACATGTTGAATCCGGTCACAATAGGAAGTTGTCGCCTTACTTGGAGCTGTTCTGCTTTGCGAAGCATTGCGTTGAGGATGCGAAACTCAAACGATTGCGGCTGGAAGTGGCTCAGCTGCGTGCGGATAAAGTCAATGTCGGCATCGAGACCCTCCTTCACTGAGTACGAATCCGTGGCAGAGAAGCCCAGCTTCTCCAGATCGTCCGGGTAGATTTCCGGCAGCTCAAAGTTCTCCGAATCAGCAATGAAGTCTGGAAAGTCATCGGAAATATAACAACTATACGTAGAGGTGTAAAGCCGACAGAAGGCAAGCAGACAGACAGACAGACAAGCAGAGTCTTCCACGGTTAGGTAGACATGCAGGAAGACCACATACCTTTCTTGTCCTGTTCATCGTCTCCGCTCTCATCCTCGTCGGAAGTGTAGTTGGGATCATCCAGCTCCTCTTCTTCTTCACCACTCTCACACTCCTCCGGGTCCTCCTCCTCCTCATCATCCTCGCATCCGATGTGATCTTCGCTGTCTTCATCTTCGTCACCGTCCTCGCCGTCCTCTTCGTCAATCTCCTCGTCGTCAGAACTGTGTTCTGATGTGGTACGCGCCGGTTCTCCGTGGTGGCCGTCGCAGTGCTTGCAGCTGTAGTTCATGTTCAAGTAGAATTCCTTCATTGGAGTCATTGCGGCTTTGATGTGGCTTCCCACATCGCCAAGATGGTCACAGGTCTACAAAGGGATAAAAGTAATCCTGATTAGTCAGTCCAAGGGACAAGAAAGGAAAGCAACCAGACAGACTGGTAAACCGTCACGCAGAGAAAGGCACTCAGGCAGACAAACAAACAGATGACTTACATGGCCACGATGGCCGCCACTGCTTTCGCGAAACTCGGCGTTCTTCGGCTGATAGTAGAGAACCAAGTCTGCGGCTTCGGCGTTGCCGGACTTGACCGCCTCTAACAGCGGGGTGACTCCGTCCTTCAGTTTGATGTGTCGATTGGCTCCGCGTTCCAGAAGGAACTCAATAATCTTGATCCAGCCCTTGCTACAAGCTTGCGACAACGCTGAGCTGTCGTTGGACAAGGAAACACGGTTGATGGAGGCGCCGTTGTCGAGGAGATACTCCACCACCTCCAGGGATCCTTTCTTGGCTGCCTTCATCAATGGTGTCTGGCCCTTGTCACCGACACAGTCCTAAAGCAGCCACAGTAAGCACAAATTGCGAACAATCAATCGATTAACCTCACATTGCTCGAAGAAACATTAGTTACAGGCATTAATCAATCAATCAATCGATTACCGATTACTCATCCCCACTAGACACAACTTTCCAGGTAACTAGAGAACGTACCACATCACAGCCGAGTGTGTGGAAGCGCTTGACCCACTCAAGGTTGCCCACATCGGCCGCGAAGTTGATGGCGGCATCTCCGTGTTGAGATTTCTGGGTGGGATTTGATCCTACGACAGACAGCCAAGGAATTCATCAGATTCGCTCCATTAGAGTCTGCTCCACAGCAATCTACTTTGCCGCTAAAGCATCCCCTCCTAAGGTCTCCGAGAATCTATCTAATGCTGTAGTCTTGTCGGCAGGTTGGTCTTGACTCGCTTCGTTGATCGCAGCCCAACGATTTGCTTTGCCTGTTTGTCTGTCTGTCTATTTGTGTGCATGATCAGTGTTTGCTTGCCTGCCTGACCACAAAGCTCAAAAGCTTCGCTATCTAGGCGTCAATCAGTGGAGACATGGTAGGAAATGTTTACCATGAGCCAAGAGGTACTCGACAATCTGCATATTGTTGAAGCTGACCGCCAGCAGGAGGGGGGCCGTGCCGCCGAGGTTCACGTTTGCGTGAGCAGTCACCAGACTTTGCACAATTTCCATGTTGCTCTTAAGGATGGCGAAGCTAAAGGGTGGACAAGAGAATTGAAAAGTTACGAACCACAAGTCCAGACAAAACCCTTAATTAACCGAGTTGGGCCAAAATCGCTTGTGCAAGCATGATGGCTCTAACTTGGTCAGACAAGCATGCAGTCCTTGTGTGACGCAAAAAGGCACCGCTGATTGGTAGAACAAGGCTCTCAATAGTTCACGGAAAGAATTCAGACTTACCACAAGGGGGTCCAGTTTTCATACTGACTGTTTTGAGCGTTGACATTTGCTCCTAAATGATTCAATCACAGCAAATCAGTCTTTATATCGAACTATATGTATCTGTCTATTTTCCAGTATATCTGTCTCTCTAGCCATACGTCTGCCTGTCTGTTTGTCTGTGTGAACGTGTCTGTCAGTTTGTTTGTCTGTCTACCAGTCAGTCAATTAGTCATTTATTTGTCTTTGTGTCGAAAGGAAAGAGAAAAGGACGGAACTTACCGTGTTGCAATAACACCGGGATTATGGCCGCATGGCCTTCGTTGCAAGCACGCATCAGCGGACTGAATCCGTTCCCGTCATAGTCGTTCACACGGGCTCCCCGTTGGAGGAGGTATCGCACCATGTCCAGATCCCCGGACGCTGAGGCCGAGCAGAGCGGGGTTTCTGCGATCGGCGACTCAGGGTTAACTTTCGCTCCATGTTCTTGGAAGGTGAAAAAAGAATGTCTTCATAGATTCCGGCAAAAGGATCAAAGAAAGGGAATGGCTAATACCTTCGATGAGGAAACGGAGAAGATCAAGACGTTTGGAGTAGCAGGCTTTGCTGCAAGCAGCCTGGAGCTCGGTTTCCGTAACGTGGAATTGGTCTTTATGCGAAAGGTAGAACTTCACAAATTCGAATTGTCCTGAAACAATAATACAAACATCAGCAATCTTTCTGCTTGTCCGTTTGTGTTACTATCTGTCTGTCCGCCTGCTTGCTTGCTTGCCTGCCTGCCTGTGTTACTATCTGGCTATCTGTCTCAGTGCTTATCTGTCCGTGTGTCTGCTTGCCTGCCTGGATGCTCGCCTGTCCCCGTCAACTCCTGTCTATCTAAGCGTTCGGTATTACCTTTATGGGCAGCGGTGGCGAGGGCAGACTCGGCCGGACACTCAGCGTCGTCATAGTCATCCAGATCAGGCGAGACGACCTTGGCAGTGCTGGCGGCCTTAGGGTCTTTCTTTTTAATCTTATCCTCCTTCTTGACGATCTCCTTCAGCTTCTCCTGGCTGTCCTTATCGTACTTGAGATGGCGCATGACGACATTGGCGGACCGGACGTGTCCGTTGGCGGCGCAATGCGTAAGGGAGTTCCAGTTGGAGTTGTCAGTGTCCGCGACGCAGCTGCCGTGGTCAATCAGCAGCTGGACCAGGTCGTCGCGTCCGGCAGCACACGCTTCCATAATGGCAGTTCTCCCTAAAAACACAATACATTATAGATATATTAATTAAAATGTCCATCACATTATACATCTTCTCCACTAAGTTTTAATGCAAATAATAAAATGTATCTTCATATTTTAATTAAAAACATTTGTTTGTTCATCTTTTCTCAGAAATATATTAAAAGAGTATGTCAAAATTGTTAGAATTGTTTTTGATATCGTACAACGACCAATAACATCTGAGGTACAATAGTCAATCAATCAATCCAAGCAAAATATGAAAGAGCGAAAAATATATCTATCAATGAGTGAATGAAGCAGGTGAGACGTTGGACACTTACCGTCCTTATCACGACGTGTCACATCGGCGTCATAGTCCAGGAGGATTTGGACAATCTCCTTGGAGCCGTCCCTGACGGCGAGCATCAGGGGGGTACACAGGGTTTTCGGTTCCACTTCATCAACATCACCGCCCTCCTCCAGGAGGTTCTTCACGTCATCCCGCTTGCTGCTGCTGACGGCTTGGCGAACCAGGCCGTCCTTCGGGTTCCTGTACGAAACACAAACATCAGCCAGTTAGAACGCTCAGGCACTGAATGAATATGAAAATTGAAGACAATATCTGGCCTCGTGTGAGAAGCAGTTGTTTTGCCGTCTAGATCAGTTTGCTAATCAACCAATCAGCTGCAGCAGAGAAGCCTACGTACTTTTCGGTGTCGGCCCAGTTTCGGATGGACGATTTGCTGGGCAGAGCCGCGGCGGCGCGCATATGGTGCGCCAGTTTTCGCATCGTCGCGGCGTCCAATGTTTGTCCAGCTTTTGGCAATGGTCCAAACCCTGGATCCCACGGCAAGAGAAAATAAAAGCACCTTACACGAAGGGACAGATACACTTAAAACCGACATTGCCACAAAACGATAACAATACAGTCCAAGTTCTGAGGTTCGAACGCTCACGTGAGTTTATTTCTATTGAACCGTTTGCTCAGAGCCGGGCGTTGCTAGTTTAGAGTTTGAGAGAGTAAAGTAGAAACGATACTGTGACGTCGTTCGAATCTCAGGACTTACACTGTATTTAAACATGTTCAATATCATATTGTTCATTCTCAAAAAATAGTAAGATAAATAAAAATTGAAATACCAAACAAGAAAAAGAGAAAAGAGTGAAAATATATTTGAAAGAGAATAATGTTGAATGAGGAATCTGACAGGACCTTAATGTTCGGAGAAAAGCGACGAAATGTGTGTTCGGACGGCTAAATTAAAAGTAAAATCAGACGAAGTACGAGCTGTGACTTAATTTTAATTTGACTAGTGACCTCGGAAAAGATTCAAAATACCCCAAAACATTGTATGAGCAAAATAATTAATTTGCACCACAAATCTGGAAGAGATCTAACTGATCTCTTTTCATAATTGCAAAATCTAATGGCAAAACGTCCGATCGGTGATTGGGTCCTTTACACTTTAATATAAGTTAGTTATACAAACACAGAACAAGTTAGGAAAGCCCAGAAGTAGGGATAACAATTAAGAAGCACTTTTACGCAGAAAAAGAATAATTGTTGTACTTACCGCTAGTCTTAAGGAAGCTCTCCAGCTTGGAGCGTTGTTCGGAGGAGAGTTGGGTCAGGTCGAGAGGCTTACCGTCGCCCGGTGGCCCACAGCTGCTCGCGGCACCGGCCAGATTATGACCGCACGCCTTGAAGGAAGAGCCAGCAGTGGGGGGAGACGTCAATGACGAACAGACGTGCTGTCAAGTCAACATCAAAATATCTCTTCCAATTTGTCTGCCGAAATTCCAAACACTCAAGCCATCAATAACAATGCCCTTACATCGCTTTCTCGTCCGTGGCGGGCACCTAAAAATACAGCAAACACCGTAAACATACTTGAACGAGTTAAGGTAAATCAATCCATCAATCAATCGAAGCAACATTGCAATCAACCTAGCATATCAATCAAGGCAATCAATTAACCGTCAAGTCAGTCAATAAACCAATCAATCTACACTTTTCTCTGGTAAATTAACAAAACTCGTAAAGGGACAAGTTAAACATTTTCAATAATTAAAATGCAAGACATCTTGTATTATGTGTCCCGACTGACAGTAGAAATAAAAACCAGAAAATGGGTCAAAATTGCAAAATTAATCAATCAACCGCACAAGCAAGCAACAACAAGGACCACGCAATCAATAGAAATGACCGACTTAATCAGCCAATCAATCGACAGCACCCCCACCGCAGTCGCAACTTACTACGCGAACCGTTTTTATTCCTTGCCACCTTTCCCTTAGCTGACATCTTCTACTGGCCAAACTCTGCAACAATTTAACCCGGTCAGATGGCATTCAATAATTCCAGGCAGATGGGGCCAATAGCAAGGGCATAACTCGGGAGTGGAAAGAACGGGTAGCGACCCGAATGCGAACTAGTCACTTTTCACCCGGTGGCCACAGGCCTTGACTGACCGAGTTATAGCCAAACAGCTGGCGCGGCCTAAAGTGGCTTTAACTTGGTCAGTCCGGTAATGTCGCCACGTCGTTAAAAGGGTCAAGGGGGCTCCTCACACGATCACACAATTTGGCCCGTTTCTCCCGGGTAAACTCACCGTGCCAGACCGTGCTGGACCACAATTCAATGCCGATTCAGATGGGGGATTCGGGTAAAATTAGTATAAAGCCTCCCTGAATGCTAATAAGTTTGTCATATCCATGCTGAAAAAAATATTCGACGTTCCTTGTAGGATGTGCTTTATACGTACTGCTTTCTAAATCATTCACACGCTTTCCTCACTTCACTGTACTGTAGGTCTCTCTAGCATGCGCTATCGATTCCGCAGAGCATCCGCGCATGGTTGGCCGCCTGGCGCGCAGCTTGCGTGTTAAATTTTCTTTGTATGGAGAAGGGCGCAGCAATAAATACTTTTTTACTCATGCGACCCACCACGGCCCAAAACTCATGGTAGACGAAAGGGTTAAAAACTACCTACTTTACATCTTGCAGTTGCAGATTTTTGCAATTTATTACGAGCAATTTATTACGGGGGATTGGCGTCGGCGCAAGTGGAGGTGTAGCAAAAGTAATTGGTCTATGAGTTTCAGTGGTCTACGGGGGATATTTAACCTCCATCAACCAGTTACCGTTAGATCTCCCGGGAACATTCTCGTCCAAGCAGATGCAGCGGAAATGGCACGGTTTGGCGAGTAGGCATTCGATGAATTGCTTGATTGACTATCATGATAGGTACAAGTCCAGAGGCGTAATGAACGTTCCGCAGAAGACGGCACTTGCACGGGAGGAGGGGGGATTCCTACTGAATATGAAATAAAAGCTATGGGGCACCCACAAGCCGCAACCCCTCCGATTACCTTGGTAAGGGCAGTGGCCCCAGTTGCCCATTCTCCGCTAAACACACAGACAGACAATTCAAGTGGGGATGCATCGAAGTTCCAGATAATCAGAGAACAGCGAGGGAATTAAAATTCACTCCAACAGAGGCATATCAATCTCACCCATTTATGAACGTAGTTATGGATATGACATCCTGATGCTCCACCTTTCCAACCTTCCGAAGATTGCTGTTATCGCTGTATATGGTGAGCCCTAGAAGTTACACTACCTGCGTCAGGGTTTTGCGTTAGCGTCAATTGTACTTGATATCGTCCCAGATGAAGGGTTTTTTAAATATTAAATGGGATATGTACTATATAGGTGTGTGTAAATTCAAACGAGTAGTCAGTAGTCAAAGCAGACTGGTTAATTTGCCTTGTTTCGTCTTGCTACAGTGCCTTCAAACAATGAAAGGCCATTTGCCGATCCGGTGATGTTCGTTCATTTGGAGGATGCAGGCAATCCTAAAGAGGATAACGAGCTGTTCATAAGCTACTCCCGATGTCATGATCTCCCATACTGAGTCCATTCACTAAGCAGCTCATCTTCAGGAATGGACACTTCCTCCAACCGGCGCATCTTCATTGTGTGTTCTTCAAACTGAGCTCCATTTTGCTCTAATGGAAGATGGTCATCGAAACGGTGACTTGGGTGGGCTTGACCGTGTCAAGTGAAGACCTCCGGCAGTTATAGGACATTTGGCTGTGCGAAGAGGGACTGCCGCCATTGTTGCGGTTTCACCTGTGTCGTTGTCGCCTTTTAATGGCCACCGAGATGCTTGCAGTATCGCGCTATTATATCCAAAAATGAGAAGATCATCTATGCAGTGAATGCTCTGTTTGGTGGGCTTTCCAGGGAAGTGCCGGTAGTGTTGTCATTGTTGGACTTTTCTAACGGTTTTGTCAGGGATCTACAGTAGTTAGCTGGAATGTTGTAATGAAATTATTCACAGCAGTACATCTGCAGGAAATCAAGGAGTTCCTCCTCCTGGACGGCGCAGCAGATCGCGCGGCAGTCGTACAAAAACTTGACGTGGTAGGTCGTGTGAGTTACCGGGCACAGATATCGAGCGAGACCCTTCTCGTTCTGATTAGGGCCGAGTGGTGCACACTCGCAATGGAATCTCCATTATATACATTATATACATTACGATTAGCCGCACGTGCTGAATTTAGGCATTGTTTTGTCTCACAAAGGAATTCCACTACTTTCGAAGGTGAAATCTTGCACATCTGTTAATTTTATGTGTCCACATTATGTGATGTTATTTCCATAGAAAAACAAAATCAAAAAACATGTTAAAACAATTTTCTAAAAATAAAAATGTACGTGGTGGTACATAGAGGGCGCTATCGATTTTACCGCATACCGCGTCTGTTGATTGATTTATATTTAAACGGTTCCGGAGGCTGGTGATGATGCAGTTGATTAATTGATCAATGACGGTCTAGGTTAACGATAAAAGTCTGCGCTTGATTGTTCTAATAAAATGTTACAGTTAAAAAAGGCCAGACTACTTGAGTAAATGACGATATCACACCACTGCTGTTTGCATTAAATATCATACAATATCGCGAGATATATATTTATATATAAAAGTTTGGACGTTGTGTCGGTCTGTTTGTCTGTTTTCCTTGTTATTTCTTTCTCAAAAATGGATGGTATGAATGTGGAGCTGGTTTATGACAACGGCTTGCCAGTGTCGGTATCGGACGCAGATGTGCTACTGCTTGATTGCTTAATGGATCAGAAGGAAGAGTCAGGCATTGAGTCATCGTCCATTAGGTTTTCTAGCCCAGTGCGATCATGGAAATCTTGCTCGTGGTTCCGGATGGGATAATGCAGCTGATCTGCAATACAAAATTGAAACTGGTGTACTGAAAATCAGGAATGAAGAATGGATTATCGGTTTTATCTGTGCAGTCAAAATTTCCAGAAGTGCGAAATGAATCGATGCTGTATTACTGGGCTAAACAGCTGGATCCTGAATCACAGCGTGGAAAAATGCGAAGAATTATTGATATCTCAAAAGCCGCTTACGATAAGGTTGGTTAAACCATAGCTTGATTTACTGATTTACCGAAGTTCCTGACCAACTATTTAATTAAGGAAATGATCACACTGACACACAGAATAAAACGTTTGATTGACTGATTTCTTTATAGGCCGAAGCTGAATCGGGTATTATCCACGACGCTGATCTCACGAAGCGGGCCCGCGATGCGGCTTTGACGGTAGAGTGGATTTGAGTGGATTTTGGCTGTTTGAAGGCTGGGTCAACTAATGCAAGAAGATCGATAATATTGGGGACCGTAAAATCACCAAATATGTCACCCGGAGGATGATGGAGAATGAACCAGACCGATAAATCGCTGCTGCAGATTTTGTGGAACACGTAAAAGGACTGATTGTCCTTTATAGACCGGACAACCTTGAGCACATGTGGTACGTACATCCTTTACTTATAATTCATTTGTAATTAAAATTACTTTAAAACATGGAAGAACTATATTTTATTTTTTTGATTTTAATTACTTGAGCATTATGGGCTCTAGGTTTGAAAACATTAAAAGCGTGCGTCAAGTACCTTTCCAAAATGTCTCATTCCTACAAAATCATCGTCACCTTTGAGGCCACTGAAAAGCCCGTTGGCTCCCTCTCCATCGTTCTGCAGAAAATTACCGGCGACAAATTTGGCCTTGAAATTCTACAAGAGCTCTTCACGGCGCCAAATATAGTTGTGACCGCATCCAGTTCCGGCAAAATGAAGAAAAAACACTTAAACGTCTGGTTGGATGAGGTTTATTCCCCCCAACGTGGGTGATTGAACAGCCCTGGTGATAGACTCTTGGTTGACTTATAGAAATCAAGCGCTGCTGGACGTAGCCACACCGGAAGGCCGAGAGGTGCAGATCGTCAGGGTACCATCTAAAACTACGCCGCTTTGCCAACCCCTGGATGTTTACGGATTCAGAATCTGGAAGTCATTTGTTCGCAAAACATGGGACTGGATAATTCGAGACAATATTGAGTGCGAGCTGCAGAATCAAAATGCAGTCCTTAAGCTACAATCGTCTGTGCACAATCAGTTCAGCAGTCCGCGTTTTCGGGACGTGTGGAAAGGTAGATGTTCCTACCCTGGTCATTTTGAAAATGAAGGACATTTCGTTTTCAAAACGCCGTCTCAGTACTGTTTTGAAAATGTAGCAGCCAAAGAGAAATACAAAGGTTCCGTGGCTCTTTGTAACAAGACTAACTTTCTGACGTGCGTGTGGTGCAAAACCACTTTATGTTTTGATAACTTTTACCACTGTCATCACTTCTGTGACTACTAACTGTATAGTCCCTGTCAACGACAGAAATGATCCAGAAACGACTGTAGCTGAATAAATCAATCAACTGACACGGCATAGGGTAACGTTAGCAGCGCCACTAATGTACCACCACTTAGTACATTTTTATTTTTAGAATATTGTTTCCACACGTTTTTGTGTTCTTTTTTATGGAAATAGCATCACATAATGTGGACACACACTACAAAATTAACGGACGTGCAAGATTTCGCTTTAGAGAGTGGTGGAAATCCCTTGTGAACAAAATGCTCCCGTCTCATCTTGGCCAGTTATCGTAGACTCTCACTCGCTCTCAAGGGACAGCTTTATAATGTAGGGGGCGGGGCGTTCCTTCTGCCTTGTCAGCGTAAATTTGAGCGGCGTGTGTGTGTGTGGAGCACTGACGCGGCACTTAGCTGTTTTCTTAAGAGCGGGACAAAACGGTATGTGGTCCTAGAATAATTATAACTAATTACAGTTGGTAGCTCTTCTCCAGTTTTGACTACTACTGTAGTACTAGTATACAATCCCAGTAGGAACTAGAGTAAAAAAAACGCAAATTCGAACAAATTCAGAAAGATATTGAAGAATAGGTGTGATGTAAAAGAAACCTAAAAGTGAGCCACTCTTCAGCACTTGAAATAATATTATATCCTAATGTTTAAAACAAATTAAGTGACGTTAATAAAATATTCTTTCCAGGTTTATAAAATACACTAGTCCTTCCAGGTTTTCATTCAAATAAACTTTACCCGTAGATTTAAATTTATTTATTTATTTAAATTGAAACATGTTACTAAACAACACCAGCGACCATCATGGATAGAGCTAGATGGCTGCCTCACATGAGCCCTCCCCTTCCTTTTGATTAGGCCTTTCCTTCCCTGCGTCTGTTGGCTTCATTTCTCCTCCTTATTTAATGCGGTTGCTCTTTTCTTTTCTTCCTGTTTTTCTCAATAACCGTCCGTTATCAATGATGAGGTGAACCAAGGACCTCTGGCAGTCTTCCGCTAATGAATTGTCCCTTTTGCAGGGTGTCAGCGACAGTAAGTACAGAATCTGTACTTGTACGAAACATAATTGTATCAGGAAGTTCCCCTCGATCTAAACCTTTACGGATTGTTGCAGTAGCATATTGAGAAAAGCTCTAGCTATGTAGGTAAGTGACTTCGTTGAGGATCGACTCGACAGCATCAAGGATACAAATGATGTTACGAAATGCGACATTCCTTGTCATTTTTAGACGCTTCCTGTGCTCGATTAAACTCCCTAAACTCATGACCCAAATCCTCCTTCGTGCTGCGCCGTCGAGGAGACAAACGCGGGGAAGCCGATTCCTGTTTGGTTTCCGTTGAATCAACCGGCGCTAGCGTCGATCCCGCAGCTAACGGCGGCCATGAACCCTGCCCGGATCCCGAACCCGGTGAACCTGCGGCAGCCGATCCGGATAGTCTATGCTCCACCGGCCGTTTTCCATGGACCGAGCTGCCGCGTCGTTCCTTCCGTAATCCTGGCGAGGGAAGCTCTTGCGACGACTCTACGTAATCGCCTTCGTAATAGACTCGAATTGACTGGATCCAAAATTTGTCCTCGTGACCCTGCAAGCCGAAAGAGACAACTTTGCAGTGACGTAGAAAACGAAAAACCCTGTCGGGCGGACGGACGGACGATCGGATAGTCGGACGGACGGATGGTCGAACGGAACAGACAGTCAGGCAAACAGATAGACAAACTGGCCAGCAAAGAGACACAGACAATCGACAATCAGGCAGGCATGCAGACAGGCAAAGAGAGAAATATACGAAGAGACCTGATCGTATAAGTAGGGTGATTCCGCGGTGATGATAATCTCATCACCAAAGTAGGAGCTATAGCCATGGGTCTCTATGCCAATAATGGGCGGATGGTCCTCGGAAATCCACTCCTGTACTCGGCCTATATGTTTGTACAATAGGATAAATTGAGCAAATTGCATTTGTGTCAACGGAAGAGGCGCTCGCGCGAGAGCTCTTTGCATTGACGTCACGGGGCAGTGCGCACTCGACCCCTCGAGGTCTCCCGCGGACGGCACACATTATTACTATATGATTCCCTTCGACGCCCTTACCGACAATGTCGGGAACGTTGCCGAATTTGGGATGGCGTTTGGAGTGCGCTTCGGCCTGAAAAGCAAGTCCCAGTGTACTATTTGTGTAGTGATGTGATGATGGTCGGATGTGAAGTGATTGTAAGACTCACGGTGAGCGTTTGTGTAGGACAGAACAGTTTCATAAAGACCCGAGGGAAGACGGGCAACGGCTCCAGGCACTCAGATTTGGTTTGTCGCGCGTAAATAAGTCGAATGAAACGGAGCTCGTAGAAGAAGCGTTCACCGTCCCCGGTCGCCATGTAGAATGTCTGTAAATTATTAGTACTAGTGGCTCAGTCAGCTCCAGAGGAAGAGCACAGACACGACAGGCATCACAATCGCAGCGACCTACCTGCTGAGTGTCTGTATTTTTGCTGTCCTTAACATGAAGCACAACTGTCTGGATGTTGACTACCCGGAGGCCCGGATGACCGTCTTCTTGGTACCTTGATAACATTTTACAATGTTAAAAGAATGCATGTTGAAGGTCCGAAAGACATGTGCGATGAATGCGGCAAGAAAGCACGAGACAAAAACAGATGTTAATCCAGTGACACAAACACAGGCATACGCACAGACACAGACACAGACGCAGACACAGATACAGACACAGCAGACACAGACACAGACACAGACGCAGACACAGACACAGACATAGACACAGACACAAACACACATGCGCAGACACAAACACAGAAAAAGGCACAAATAAAGGCATAGAAACTAGCTGACACACTGATATCTACAACAATATATTGCGATACCTTATGAACCAGTCACCAGACCGGGTGATTACGGAAGACAAAGGTTCGATGTGCTGGCGACCTGTTGTCGTGTGGCGCATAATTTGGGGAACAAAATCCACAATACCTGCAACCGGTATCTCCAGTATACTGGTACGTAGACACATCGACCGGTCACAGGCAAAATTCCTCACCAATATCTTCAAGGCACTCCAGTTTGGCTGAGGATGCGTCCCCAAATTCCATATAAAAAACTCGCAAAAAGTACAAACGAATCCGCTGTTTTTGCCCGTGGAGGGAGAAGCATGTTCGGTTCGAATCAACTCCCTCTGCAAGACAAGGAAATGTTTACAGGCATCGAACATGGATGTTCAGACAAATGATGGACAGACCGACATGCCAATTGCCTGCAGACAGACGTACGGAAAACAGTCGCATAGACGGAGGCAGACCGATCAGTCAGCGAAGGAGGGATGCTTGCACGTTAGCAGACAGGCAGAAAGACAGACAAACAGACAGACAGGCATTCAGACATTCAGACAGACGGGCAGAGAGATAGAGAGGCAGGCAGGCAGGCACACAGGCAAACACATGAAAGTGATGAACTTTACCATTGGAATGAAAGCGCAGGGTCAATGTCTGGACCGCCATAATATCTCCGTTGATAGGTTGATGACGTAACTTATCATTGAGGGCTTCCACCAGGCCGCTGAGTCGAGTATACTCAATAGAGACAATTCCCGCGTGGGTGCACTCTAAAATTTAATGAGGCATATCTGACCGCAGCAGGGAAGAAGCTGTTTTCCATGAAAACGATTTCCTTTACCGGGCACAACGTCGAAGTAACGAAGCCAGCCGGGTTTGGTGTGGGTCCTGCCTTTGGGCAGTGCCGGGATGAGCCACATCCGGAGTCCCCGCACAAACTCCGTCCAGTCCTTGTTCCTCTCGATATACGCAGCTGGAGGAGAAAAGTGACATAAAATATGTCCGAGAGTGAAGTGATCGTCAATCAACTGCTGCGCGTTGCATGGAGTAAAGTCGTAAGGCAGACTCGTTAAACTGACCTTTACTGGGATCAACGACTTTGGTGTTGTGCGGCGTGAGGATCTCCACACATTCGACGTTCAGTACGTCGAATTCGCGATGGGAAGACAGCCATTCGTTGGCCCGGGCAATCAAGAAGCCAAATTCTTCGTCTAACGAAATGGAGGAATGGAAGACGATCAAATATTGTTTTGTTGACGTGTGGACGTCTTAATGTCCTATGGTTTGATGTTTGTTTTGATGATGTCTGAGTGTCTATTTGGTTTGTGCCTGAATGTTTGCATACATCCATGTCTGCTTCTTGCCCTTCAATATCTCTGTCGGAAATTGGGCTTCGCTTATATCTGAATGTTTTACTGTCTCTATGTCTGCATTTTCTATAGTGCCTGTGAGTGCCTGCCTTATTGATAGAATTTCTGATTACACCTCCAGTTGTTCCTTGTCTCTGTTTGACGTCATTATATGTTCGCTCGTCCTATTCTAGTGTCAGAGTCTTCCGTTGCACACTACTAGGCTGGATGTCCTGCGTCCGATTGTCTGTACATGTCTGGGCATTCATTCCTCTTCTTCTTATCTGAATGCTCTACGTCTTGCCAGACTCCTATCTGGATCTGTTTCCATAAGTCTTCATATATTTGTGTCTAAATGTCTGTTTGTCTGTGTAAACGTTGTATTTCCAATTTTATAGCTGTGTGAGTTGGTGTCTGTGAGGCTTGTGCTTATGTCTGATCTGTTTTCAGCCTGTGAGTTTGTTATACTGTATGTCGGACGACAGATTTGGATTATAGTTCTCTGTCTGTATCTGAGTATGTTTCAATAGATATGTCTGACCGAATCCGTTTTAATGTCTGTCTGAGGTTCCAGCCAGGTCTAGGTGAGTTGTTGTCTGACTTTCGTGGACCTCTCCATTCCAGCATACTCAGGGTAGTATAACTTACAAATAGGACTCTTGAAAGAGGAGCCCTCCTCAAGGAGTTTGGGAAAGAAATCGCGATAGGTCAGGCTGCTGACGTGGAAGTCACTGCCGGCGGATGGGCTGTCGCAGTCGCTGACGCTGCTCTTGCGCGAACCTGAACCGGAACCGGAACCGGCCGTGTTGGGTCGCTGCACGGTGAGGGTATGCCGGATGGCGGTGGGCAGACCACTTGAAGAGCCGGAAGGCGAATGCGAAGGACCCGGCTCATCCATATTCCAAGAGGCACAACACTCCCTTCGTGAGCGAGCAAAATCAGCTTTTCCTGCTCCCCAATAAGCCGGAGATTATTCCAGCCAGACACGACTGAAGCAGCGATACCGCCTCAATGATGACCGGGTTGGAGCTGGAAACAAATTAAACGTGGTCGTGAATAAATGTCATCTACCTTCAAAGACAATGTGCTTACTATGTATTATTTCTCTATTTTTTTCTATTAATAAGAACAAATTATTGTAAAAAATGTGTATATACATATATATATTATTTTCACACGGGGAAAATGATATAGATACAATATAAAAAAGGAGTAATTGATCAGCATACAACGCACGCATCATACACGCAAAGAGGGTGATGAAAAGCGCCCTTTTCCTGTTGATCAGTCAGAAATAAAAAGCTGCTTTCTCCTTATCCCACCAACCTTCCCTGTTCGAGAGAGTGGATAATTCAGGCAGTCAAGTATAGACAAGGAATAATCATTAATTGACAAAATTGCTGGTTACATTCAACCCCGGTCGACTTGACAGGAAAAAGGAAAAGAAGGAACTCGACTTTTACGTAAGGATTACTCCTTGTTGGAGGGGATGGAGAAGGAGAAGGGGAAGAGGTTGCAGGTCCCGATGCGGACTTCCGAGTCACGCAAGCAAGGTCCTCTCACGACATTATCATCACCAACGAACGAACGAACGAACGGTGTGGGCAGTCGTCCATGCAGAAACACGTTACAACGCATAAGGCGGACCATTTTTATTATTTGCTGGTAAAATGTCTGCTTAATCACCCGTCAAGCGGACTGACTAAAGAGCGAAAGCTATAGCAGGGAGAGAAGACGATGACGACGACGAACCCGCTCATCATCCTCCGGAGGGAACGCCGATAGGAGCCCTGTAATCTACTTTTCAGACATCAAACTACACCAATTATGGGGCCTATTCATTTTCTCGACTGTCTATCTCTCTCTGCCTGTGTGCCGGCTTCCGTCTGATTCCCTTCCTTTTTTTCGCTTCGTCTGTTGTCTCGTATGCCAGGCCGCCCACCATTCAATTCATTTATCCGGCATGTGTGTGTGTGCGGTGCTCGCTCTTTTTATGACAGTGTACAGAAAAAAACGGCTACATATGGAAAGCGGCATTTATCACAGACATTACAAAGGCACAGACAAAAACACACGCCATATGTCTCGCAATCTCAATGGGCCATGTAAATTTGCTAACACAAAGTCAGGAGAAAATGTCTTCCATCATGATGGGATAACCTTCTAGCTGAGTGATTTACTCATTGTCTGCTTTTCTACCTGTCTCTCTGTTTGTCTTGACATTTGGCTTTTTTGTAGTGATTAGGTGTTTTATCACAATCAGTCCAGAATAATCCATTGGTTATACGACAGTTCAGGCAGAAGATTTGCTTCTTTGTCTGTGTCTGTCTGTCTGTCTGTCTGTCTGTCTGTTTCTGCCTGTGTGTGTCTGTGTGTTCGCGTGCCTGCCTGCCTGGTTGGCTGCAATTACTTCGGTTATCGAGAGGTCTGTCTCGTTTACACTAGAGTTCCTTTGGTCGAATGCTATCAGCGCTGGCTATAGAAAAGGAATCATGAAGAAACATGCACCTACTGAAGATGGAAAACTGCACAAAGATATCCATTTAGCAGTTTCCGGTGTTATTTTACAAGAAAAACTCTTGAAGCTGGCATTCTTATCCCTCATGCATAGTAGTAGTAGCTTTGCCTTTGAAACGCATAAAAAGGGTTGGATCAATACTTCTCGGGTGAAATTTCCTCTTTTCCACCTCGGCGCACTTTGAGGAGCCCGTATAGTGCGATGTATGTGAATATTATTAGCCAATGCGATGTAAACAAGAACATATGGAATAATCGATCCCGTCCGTCGCACAACCAACAAGTAAGAACCATCATGGGGGCCTCTTTCTCTCTCTTTCTCTCTCTTTCTCTCTCTTTCTCTGTTGGATTACCGCAATTTAATCACTCCGCAGGCGAACTACCAATATTAATACTATTACAACTTGCCTGACCTCTGGAGGATGAATGGGTGCTTCTTCCTCTCTCCGCCCACGTTTATGCTTTCGTGAGCACTGGACGCACCCTTTTCTACCTTGCTCCGCCATCTCCAATATGCGTAAATGCACAAATGCCCTACCTTAAGCACGCAATGCGATCAGTGTCGCTTCGCAGAATCCAGTTTGCAGTTGAAAGCAAATGAGTGCCTTTGTGCCCGTCGAGTACGTACTCAACGCTTGCAGGACATTTTTTGCGCTGTTTATGTTTGATCAATATATCATGTATGTACCGCGCGCAGTTAGGCACTTTACCAAATTATCACGAAAATAGATTCCTCTGTTAGAAGACCTAGCACGTGTGACTATATTTTGCATACGCTTCTTTTGCTGAAAGAAATTGTCTGTTTATTAACCTGTTTGTCTGCCTCTCCGTCCGCCAGTCGATCCGTCTATTGGCCTGTCTGTCCCTATTCGACTGTCTGTCTGTCTGTCTGTCTGTCTGTCTGTTTGTCTGTCTGTCTGTCTGTCTGTCTGTCTGTTTGCCTTCCTGCCTGCCTTTCAATCCATTGGCCTGCTTTGAGCTGCTACCTATCTCTTTTTTTGTTATAACTTAAATATTTATCATTGTCTGAATTTTTCCTTACAGAAAACTTGTGTCGCTGCGTGGTGAGAAACTTACCACTGCACAGTGGGCTGCGTGCTCAGAAATGGTCCGTCCACAATGCCGGATGATCCGCCAATTAATTTGCAAGGCAGCAGAAGCTTTGGGAACACATTTTGTAGTTGGCTGTTGGCTCAAGCGATCTGGCTTTCCGTGCGAACAAAGAGACCCTGTTGACGGAATAACTGGAGGGGAAATGAAAGTTGGACAACTTTTCTTCCTATATATAAATTTCAGTGAGGACCTCAAATTAGATTTCCGACGTAACTGGAGATTTTGCAGTGGAGCTGTCCGGGATTGAGATTTTGACGGTCACGTAGGTTGTCTTGTTGTTTGCCTATTGAGGACTTGTTTGGGAATGATTATTTGGCAGTGACAGGACACATCCAGGAGGATTGTACTTTACTCGTATGAGGATGATCATGGGATGGCGTTTTTAATAACAGGCCACAACGATATAAGAGATGAAATGTCAAAATGCCCTTGCAAATGTGGCGGTGATAAATGTTGATGTGTGGGGAGTGAATTGACAGGCAGATGCTGTGATGATGGGATGAAAAGAAGGATAACAGCGGAGTCAATGACGGCTCCTTCCTCATCATACGTAACGTTGATGTACGGCAAAAAATCGGCGAGTACTCCTGGCGTGGGTAGTATTACTCTTTTACTGTTCTATGCATAGTAAGCAGTGAGTGAGGGGGAGGAGGAGGAACTGCTGTCCTGGAGGTCGGGTCTCCTGTTTCATAAATTGCGTAGACGGATTACTTTTTCCAACGGCCTGCCTGTCTGCGCAACGCTTCGGTAGCCCGCTGGATGATACCATCGACCACGTTAGTATTGCACCAACAGGCTCCGAGAAGACCACCGTGTTCATTTTCTGGAGGATCGATAAACTTTCCTTCCCTCTCCAGAGTTGAGAAGAGTGCACTGTGTGATCAATGCTGTACGTCTGGTCGCTGACTGATCACTACAATCGCCTTCAGCCATTGGCTCATGTACTAGTACTGTACCGGTAGTCTATACCCGTGCTAGTTATAGTCACTGGTCCGTCCATCTCGGACTTTACTGTACATCATATGTCGGTCTCTTTCTGCTTGTCTGTCTGTCTATACGGGTATGTTTGCTGGTCTGTCCGTCTGCCTGTCTGCCAGTCTATTGGTCGGTGAAGTCAGCCGACACGACGTGCGAAACCGAATAATTTAATAAAATCATTTGCGAAAAAAGCGATAAAAAAGGTGTGAGATGCTCCAAAAGCAAACTCGTGCGCAGACTCATCAGGGAATAAAAAGTTAAATTAATGAAGGAGGTGGGTATTACAGTAAGGAGAGGGGGCATAGGATCGCGGGGACTGAAAGGCAGAACATCCTGACACATACACCGAGTCAGACAGGAATGGCAATGAACACCATTGAAAAGCAAACCCACATACAAATCGCAATTAAAGGAGTGCTGATGAAGAAGAAGGAAAAAGCTCTCAACAGACAAACAACAATTACACTAGCCAAAAAAGCGCAGTTAATCCGAGACTGGAAAAAAATCGGCTAGTGGTCAAGCATCCTCAAAGGAGATGTTACTGATGCCCTCATGGACGATGCGGCGTGAGGAGCGACGGGTCGGCGACTTGGACAGTTTCGGGGATGTCTGTCCGGTGCTGCCGGACTGGCTTTGACTGTGATGATACAGGGGAGCGGTGAATAGTGGCACTGCCTCTTGAAAGACCGGACTTCTGGGTTGCCTTGCCGCACTTTTAGTGCGAACGGCTGGTGCGTCGTCGACATCGACAAGGGTCTCACTGAGGGCGTGGTCCGCGAACGACGGCCCATCGAAGGAGCTGAAGACGTCGTTATACACGTCCGATTTCGGTGGATGATTGTAGTTGTGGTTGGAATCCTTCGTGCGAAGGAAAGTAGGCTTCGGCGGTACCGGGGGTGGCAGTTTGATGGGGGTGTTGGTGCTGGACGAGGGTATTGACTCGGTAGGCGCATGGTGATAGCGACCGGCAATATTCTCAAAATCGTGCGATGAGTCTGTAGTTGGCGGACCGGGTGTGGGAAGGACTGCGTTCGACTTGGTGGAGAAGCTGCTGAGGAAGGGATTGGTCTCCGCGAAGCCGGCTTCTGAAACGGGCAATTCGATGTCCGTGCAATTTGCAAATCATTATAAAAAACAAGTTAAACGAAGATGAACAGCATTTTCTTTAGAACGAGTTCCTTATTTAACCGCAATGTCAAAAAGTTATCCCTATTTGCTTACTTAGATACAAAGTTGTCTGTCTGTCTGTCAGTTCCGCTACAAATGATTACCGTCAGTGAGTCTCTGGCTATCCTGCGACTCGGTCCCCTTGAAGGTCGCAAAGGTCTTAGACTTTTTCGGATAGCGAAACGGAATCTGATCAAACACCGACAGCAGCCCCATCGCCTCGAATGTTAACCGCCGCTGCGGCACATGTGACTGAGCCTGGGCTGCTGCCAACGGTCGTCCCCGTTCCAGCTCGTCGTCGTCAGACTTGTCAAAGCCGCTGTCCAACAGCGGTTTACTGCTCGTCTCTTGTAGGATCGACTTGTGCGAGCCTGAGACTTGGCTCTGAATGGCGCTGGTGGTCTCCTCCAGTGTGCCGTATTGCACTGAGTCGTAGGCGGTGTTGTCTTCCTCCTCGGTTTTGTCAGCGTGGTCCGCGGCGGTGTGATGGACGTGGACAGTGACTTCGCCGCCGACCTTCTCGTCGTCGGTCGTGTCGTCGTCGTGCTTCAAATCGGACGCCGAGCCAATCGAGTCCGTGTCCTTGTCCTTCACTTTTGGAGTCGAACTGGCAGACTTCTCGCCTGGAAAAAATAAAATAGTCTGATTGACAGTACTGGATAATTATAACAATCAAATAAAAGAACAAAATACGGTGACAGTACTGTCTGTTTGTCTTTCTGTTTGTCTTTCGCCTGTATGTCTCTCTGTCTCGACAGCACAACTTACTTGGCCGTTTATGCCCAGCAATATCCAGTCCACCTTCCTCCCCACCGTCCGACGGCATGAGCTCCTCCTCCGAGTCGTTGTCAAACTTCTGATAGCGAAATTTTTTCTTCTCCTTCTTCACATCCGATGCCACGCCCCTCGTTGACTTTGCTGCCCTGGCTGCCTTCTCGCCATTCTCACCGGTCGGACTGCCCAGCGTAGTCCTTGACGCACTACTGATCGATCCGCCCCGCACGAGTGAGGAGACACTTTGCGCCAAGCCTAAGGCAACGCTGGCCGCCGAAGTCTGAGGAGCCGGAGCGTGAGCCCAGACTTCGGCGTCCTCGAAGGGATTCCAGTTGGAGAATTTCTTTTCCACCTCACCGCCGGGATAGGGGGAACGAACAGGACTGGTGTCCGCGGAGCGGGACTTTTCGCTGACGTTCTGCGTGGGTGTCGGGGAGAGGGGCCGTGCGACGGGCACCATGCTGGTGTCACTGGTGTTTCGACGATGACCCATTCTCGTCGGACGCTACCGAAAGAAAAGAGATACGAATATCAGTAGATATCATCCTTGATGTCTGCATTATTATTACTGTTCTGACTATCCTATCCGAGCGATTGTCTGTCTTATCTGTCAGCACTGTCTGCATGTCAGACCAATCTAGACAGTGGACTATAGTACATTGTCACTTACGTACATTACTAGATTACCTGCCCAACTAATCTGCCAAATAATTAGGAGTTAGTCTGTATGTCTGAATTCTCAGTTCTGTTTGTCTGGATTATCTTCGTACAAGCTTCGCTTGTATATCTGCATTCTAGACGGAAAGTCAGATTCGTCTGCACGGATATTTAAGATGCCTTGTCTTGCATGTCCGTAATTATGTCTGATTAGCCTGCCTGTCGGAGTCAGAGTTACATACCGGTACATCTGGTCTGGGGAAGGGAGCAACCCAGCTAGGACTGGCATTCACCGCGTCCCTGAACGGATTAACCGCTCCTGCCACCGGTCGAAACGGCGATCCACCACTACCATTCGAAACGCCGTTGTTGACAGCGCTCTCCGCATTGCCGGGCCGTGAAGACGACCCGGCACTGTGCTTTGCCTGTCCATCACGACTTTGGTCAGACACCGCAGCCATTGAGTTACCGTTAGGAATCCTGAGTGCGGGTAGTAAAACTATGCTGCTGGCCGCCGGAGTGGAGGCTTTTGGTCGTTCCCGGGGGGCGATGGATGTTGTGCTGCTAAACTCCTGACTTGAGATGGTGGGTGGCCGGACGATACGCGGGGGAGAGGTCTCCAGGAACGGCACAGGAACGACTTGGCTACTTTCCGGTTGATTCAAGAGAATGTCTACTGGCGGCACCGGACACCGCTAGAGAAAAAAGACAACATGTCTAAAGTGAGTGAGGATGATTCAGACAGAGGCAAGAAGTCGGGGTGATAGTTAGTTAGGCAGATAATCAGACAAGCAAACAGAGGAAGGCAGGCAGATAAACAGATAGTCAAGCATATAGATATACAGACAGACAGATAGACAGGCAGACAAATAAACATATAGACGGGCTAGGAAACAGTCAGACAAACAGACAGTCAGATAGAGACAGAGAGACAGACGAAGAGGCTGGCAGAAAACAAATAGACAGTCAAAGAGACAATAACACAAACAGTCAGATGGAGACAGACGGACACAGGAAAGATGAATCCTGATAAGACTGACCAGGCGGCTGAAAATGAGTTCGGAAACTGTTGGTTTTTATACTTACGGTAGCGTTAGGAACAAGGCAATCACGATTGATGAGAGAACAGGTGAGGGAGGCCACTTGAAAAATCTCAGGTCGATCGTCCGGGTTGACTTTCAGGCAGTAGCCTGCCGAACGAACAGAAAAGAATGCACAACCTTGTTCTTCTGCTGAGCTGATATCCGAACACCTGCTGAAAACTAACTGATTTGCTTACGAATGAGTCCAGTCAGCTGCTTTGAGTAGGCAGGTGCAGAAGGAAACTGTAGATTGCAGTTCTGAATGGCCAGCGAACTCTCGCCGAAAGGGAGAGTGAAATAGGCCATCTTGTATAGCATCACCCCTAAGGCCTGAAATAAACGAAACGATACGGAAATAAACAGAAGAAAATGAAAAAATCCGACACTCCATCTTGGCCTATAGAGCCCTACCCAGATATCTGCTTTAGTCGTCACCGGCTTTTTGTAGCCGTAAAGATTGACCATTTCCGGACTCCGGTAAGCAATTGTTGTATATCTAATACGAAAAGGCGAAGGAAAAATGAATAAAGATATTGTGTGTATACTGTCTGTCATCGATGTTCCAATCTTTTTGCATGTCTATCTGATCTATCTGTCTGTCTGCATAACCGCCTGCCTGTCTGTGCATCTGTGTGCTTGGCTATCGTTTCGCCTTGTGTCTGTCTCTCTGTCTTTTGCCAGTCAGTCTGTCCATCTATCTTTCGGCCTGTCTGTCTGCTTGCCTGCCTGCCAGTTTGCCTGCATATCTATCCGCATGTCTGCCTGTCTGCATGTCGGTTCGCAACTCTGTCTGCCAGTCTGCCTGTCTGCCAGTCTGCCTGCCTGTCTGTCTGTCTGTCTGTCTGGCCGTCTGTTAGCGTGCCCATCTATACGCACTTTTTCAAATCCTCCTCAATATCCGCAATAGGCTGCTTGAGTGGGTCGAGGATGCGAGTGGTGCAACTCCCGAAATCACAGAGAACACAGTGGCCGTCCTTGTCGATGAGGATATTCTCCACCCTAGGTAAAGTCACCGTTAACAATAATAAGCATGGACCAAAACCCGTTGCCCACGTCGCAATTAGGCCATGACAAGTCCCGTCACCCTGGAAGACGGGCGGCTCATGGCTGACTCACTTCAAATCACGATGCGCCCAGGCGGGCCGATGGGAGTGCAGCTTGCCCACGGCGTGGCATACATCGCAGAATATATTCAAAATCTCTTCCTCGGTCAGGTTGCGTTTAGCTTGGAAACGTTCGTTCATTAGTTGAAGCACGCTGTCTGCAAATTATCAACAACGGAGATTGTTTATCAATTAACCAGCCAAGCACCCGGCACACGCTTTGACGTTAATCAATCAAGAATCAAGCAACCGCATTAAGAAAAATCGATACGGAGTCCCTACCAATCAAGCAATCAACCTAGTGCTCTCATGTACAACCATCGCCTGAGTAAACAACAGTGTGCACCTTTTACTTCTTCTTAGACCACTGATTCACAATCCCTAATTGCTCAAAACTTACACTTATAATATTCCAACAAAATCAGCACCTCCTTGACCTCCTCGTCGATGACATTGATGGCGGAAGCGAGGAATTTAACGATGTATGAGTCAGTGTCTTTTCCCAGTGTTTCCTACAGAGAAAAATTGCCACTTTCTCAAATCGCCCATCATCCAACACAAAAACGACTTCCACAATGGACGGCCCCACCAAAATGCGAATCTCCTGCTGACACATGATGACATCGGCCTCGGTATTGACAAAGGATCTTTTCAGGGCAAATCTCCTTCCCATTTGGTCGCGCGTTAAAAAGACCAATGCGAACCCGCCTGAAAAAAGTGACGCTTTGAAAACCTCGGAAAAAAATTTCTGACC
Organism: Hypsibius dujardini; assembly: GCA_001579985.1. Classification (NCBI taxonomy): domain Eukaryota; kingdom Metazoa; phylum Tardigrada; class Eutardigrada; order Parachela; family Hypsibiidae; genus Hypsibius; species Hypsibius dujardini. The sequence continues at coordinate 4,224 of LRSR01009502.1, read as the reverse complement.
TGAAAACAAAATGTTGGGTCCAAAAAGGGACGATTTTGGACGAACCTTCTGCGATCACGTCCTCTACAGTGACGAGATAACTGCCCACGTGAAATGTCTTCCCGATTGACTGCTTCTTCGGCATGATGGCGACCTTGTGGCAGTGAATGTGGGCGGCAGGAGGTCAGGAAGTTGAGCCCCAAATGGGCCTTCAGGAGGATGGAGGCAAGCGAAAGAGAGGCGACCTTGGAAATGGGACGACTTTAAATTAAGAGACACCTGCCATTTTTTGTTGTCATTTGATTGAGTGCAATGAGCGATGACACATCCTCCGCGACGATTGGCGAAATGAACTGAATTGAATTTTAAACTTCCAGTTCCACTTCTCTGCGTGGAGATGGAGGTGGTTATGTGAATGTGAATCTGGGATTGACCGACGGATTCATTACAGTACGTACTAGTCATTTTTTGTGCAACTTTTAATTTTTAAAATAAATTGCTAAATGCAATGTAACTTGTGATTTAAAATAAATTAATGTGTTAGTGTCAGAATTGTGTTCCTTTTCCGAAAAAAAGTGTTCACACTCGAATCATCATTACTTTACTGTATCCGTCCACCACACCCAGAGTCCACAGAAGAAATGGAAGGGCAGCGTTCTTCATTGATCACGGTGCACAGCATTTCCGATGATTCCGAAATGGCACAGAAAGACACGGAGCTACATATATATTCCCCCTTTGCTAAAAATCCAGAGGACCGGTTTGCTATACCGCCCGGCGATACGGTAAGTAACTGCAACTGCATTTCCCATCAACTAAATCATCAATCAAGCAGCTAATCAAGTGAACGAGCAGACGATAATTTGGTTGTGTATTGGTGGAATCAGCCAATCAATCGATGTTTGTCCGCTATGCGATATAAGTAATCAGCAATGTTTGCGTTGCGACTGATCCGTTGGACCATTGCAGCTGGGTTCCTGCCGTTGCGTTTCTGAGTTTGAAAAGCTCAATCGAATCGGAGAGGGAACTTACGGCGTGGTTTACCGCGCTCGTGACACCAAAGCCGACAAAATCGTTGCGCTCAAGAAAATGCGAATGGAGAATGAGAAGACCGGTAATTGATTGATTGATCCGCTGAACACATTCCGTATTTAGATAAATTCTGTTGTACATATCTAGTGAAATATATTTAGCACTAGCACCTTTTTCGTTGGAAATAAAATGCCCGTCTCTTCCATATAACTAATTGTTTCATTATTTCATCAAATTAAAATCGGTTTTTGCGGTTTTTGAAGTAATTTCATACTAGTATTTGCATGAATCCAGCTTCTGTGGATTAACAGCGTTACTTTTCCTCATGTTTAGTAAAATAAGAATATTTTAGTTAAACTGAAATACTCATTTTTGTTTGGTGACTTTGATTTAATTTACTGACGAATGACGATGACGTTTTTGATGTGTCAGGTATTCCCATCAGCGGTTTACGGGAGATCCTTTGCCTCTTTCGCCTACGCCATAAAAACATTGTCAACCTTCACGAAGTGGTGGTGGGCCGAAAGAGTCTCCGTGACATCTACCTGGTTATGGAATACTGCGAACAGGACATCGGGACCTTACTAGATAACCTCAGTGAAGTTTCATCCGGTCTGGGCGGTGGCCAACAATCTTCTCTCTTTTCCGAAGCACAAATCAAGTGTATCGTCCTGCAAAGCCTCCATGGCATCCAATATATGCATTCCCAGTACGTCCGGCAGGCAGGCAGGCAGATCGACAGACAGACAGACAGAGAGGTAGACAGACAGGCAAACAGAAAGACAGACATGTCAGTTTACGATTTGTAACTATTATTTCATTTCACAGATATGTGATACACAGAGACTTAAAGGTGTCCAACATGCTCCTGACGGACCAAGGCGTCTTGAAGATTGCCGATTTTGGGCTGGCGCGCCCGTTAGCCGAATCCCCGGCAGATCCGGACGACCCTTCAAACGTGAATGGGGCTTCCATGACTCCTGGTGTGGTAACCCTTTGGTACGTAGTCCTCTCATAACATCTTTCGGACGGGTATTGCCCCAGTAGTGTTGAACTGTTCTACTGCTGAAGGTATCGTGCTCCGGAAGTATTACTCGAAAGCCAACACCAAACTACAGGTGAGAGAAGCATATAGATGGTAGACGCGTGATCAGATAGGCAGGCATATTGAATCATCGAGGAACAGTCGCATAGGCCAACAAACAGGCACAGTCAGGCATTTAGACAAATAGAGAGATATCGATGTAGTGATATGGATTGGTGAGCAGACAGACATACAGACATATATTCCGACTGATCTTAAACTATAGACAGTCTTTTTCTGCTATAGCGGTGGACATGTGGTCGCTTGGTTGTGTCTTTGGCGAGCTCCTCCTGCACAAACCCCTTCTACCCGGGAAGTCTGAGATTGACCAGTTGACGTTGATCATCGACTTGTTGGGCTCCCCCACGGAAGCCATCTGGCCGGGGTACAATCTGTTACCGCGAGTGCGGGATTTCTACATCGGCCGGGAGCAGCCGTATAACAATCTCAAACATACCTTCCGGTGGCTTTCCGATTCCGGCCTACGCCTCCTCAACTCGTACATGTGGAACCTATTCATGCCTTTAGTACTTGAGACGATGGCCTTTCTCTTAACCACTTCTCTCTATAGGTTATTTACTTATGATCCGAAAAAGCGAGCGACAGCAGACGACGCCCTGATGAGCTCATACTTCAAAGAACAGCCATCGCGTATGTCTAGAATACGTTGATTAATTCTGCAATGATAAAGGTTTGTCATTTTGTAGCATGTGATCCGGATTTGATGCCGACCTTCCCGCAGATTCGCAACAGCATGGACACGAGGAAGAAACGCCAACCGGATCCGGCGTCCAGTATTAAGAAGCCACGTCACTAGAATTCAATCATTTATTTGTTTATCTTCCTGAATTGGGTTTGTGTTGTAGAATGACGATACAGATGGGGCTTGTGAAGAAATAATGAACAAAATCCTGGCACTTGTTATCCCATCTTAAAAGTATGATATCTTAGAATTAAGTCTGCTGTTGTTTTTATGGATGTCGCCAAACGGCATGTCGACAAAATTAAAAGAAAAAATTAATTATTTTAGAGACGGAAGTTAAAACAAGATAACCTTGGGATTTGATATTTCCTTAGCTATCGCGAAAACCAATCAATCAAGCGTAAATCTCTGATCATGATGCGTCGCGCATCACTTCCGTTCCAATTTTCGTGCGGATTCAAATTCTTGTTCCACTTTAGGGTTTCAATTCGCTCATCATATTTTTCGGAAAAAAAATTGTTCCCTTTCTGCCTCTGCAAACTGCTCCTCTTTTTGCTTCTTTGCCGATCGGAATACTTTGGTTAGCAGAAAGGGAATTTTCATAAAAATGGAGGCCGCCGATCCGGAACTAACAAAGGTAAGCAATTCGAGGGAGGACTAGTTTTAATTTTAGCATCAAATCGCGTGGCCGCAATGCTAGGCTGACCGAATTGCAGCCAATTTATGATATCTTGTTTTTACCGCTATAATCTGCTGAAAATGGGTTGAATTCGGTTAGTCAAGCATTGCAGCCGCGTGCGTTGCAATCGTTCATTCACAAATTCGAAACGAAATTCTGTCCTTTCCCACCCCCGTCAGGCCTTTCAGCAGCTGCAAAGCAAAAAGCAGGAAACCGCTCAGCAGGTGGAATTGATGGACAATAAGATTAGCGGCACGGCGCGGGCAGTCAAAATTTCCGAATTGACTCTGGCCGAAGTGTCGGATCAACCAATCGACGCCCATCTTTACCGTTGTATCGGCAGGTAAAGTTTACTGTTTCTGCCAGCGGTTGATTGATGACTTGCCTGTTATTTCTGTATTTAGTGACGTTATTATTTGATTGCTGTATTGAGATTTTAATTTATCTCGGTTTTTCACATCTCGTACTTGTGCATATAATTTATTCCCGTGGCATGACATAAATCTTGAGTCAGACCCCGTTGGGTTGATTTGCCTTGACAGTGGAAGAATGGCTTTAAATTTGCACGGCCAGAATTGAATTACCTGTGAGGATAAGTTGTTTAAATTAATTATATATATTCCAGAAATGGCTTTTGGTTTTGCATAACGAAATGATCATTTTAAAACTAGATTTTTGTCGAAATTTTATTTAAAAATATTATCGCTAGCTAAAATCGCCAGGCATTTGGATGTTGCATGGCTAAAA
>LRSR01009501.1:0-16128 GCA_001579985.1 Hypsibius dujardini | reverse complement strand
CTGTCTGTCTGTCTGTCTGCCTGCCTGCCTGCCATCCTGTGTGTATGTCTGTCAGTCTTTCTACCGTTTCCACTATCTGTCTGCCAACGTGTACAGTACGGGCACTTATGCACTTGCCTTAGCCATTAAGTTATTGACAAAGCCACCGTCATAGTTATTGCAGGAAGGGGTTCCCGGCTTGATGCCTGGAACTGGATTGTAAGTGTCGCTGCAAAGTGAGAAGAAGGACCACGACATATCAAGAGAGATATAAATACTACCTAATGTAGATAAATAGGCAAAAAACGAACAGAACATTTTACCTGGACCAGCAACGTCCAGAGCTGGTGTTGATAATTCCGGCTAACACTTTCGAATCAAGTCCCAACCTGAAATACGCATGCGCAAGTGAGACTTGAATTCGGCAAACATATTGTGATAAAACAAGCAGACTTTAGTTGCAGGCTGGTTAAACAACAAAATAAATAGAAGAAATACTATTTTTTTTATTATTTTAATTATTAATCTAAAATTGTTGTATATTTCATTAAAATCCAAAATTGAAAGATAATTACAGCTATACAACAAAATAATTTGATTCTCTGAATTAAAAATAAAGAAAATGTATTTTTCTATCCCAAAAATGCTCCAATAATTTCAGATATACTGTGCTTCAATAATAGTCTTGCTTAAAATAATCATTGATAGTAGAGCCCTGCAAACCGCACCGCAGCCCGCACCGCACCGCCGCAGCCCGCGCGGCGGGCTGCGGCGGTGCGGTTTGGGCTTGTTCGCGGGCTGCGGTGCGGGCCGCGGTTTCCATCTTCGCGGTTGCGGTTTAACTTTTCAAATCCGCCGCAAACCGCACTTGCCGCTTTTCTGATACCATAAATAGATATTAGAGAGTTAGAAGCAACGCGCGTAAGAGTAGCGTAAGAGTAAGCGTAAGGAAATCGACCAATTGAAATCGTGCGCGGGCGTGGCCAAACTTACCTCTTACGCCACATGCGTTACCCTCGTCGTAAGGAGCAGTGGGCCTTACGCGGTAACGTAAGCACGGTGTAAGAACAATTCAGTATACTTAACCCTGGTCAATTTACTGGAATTTGACTCAAAATTCTAAGCAACAGTAGCAACTAGCCACTTGGGTTGTAGAAAACTATGAACTCAACTGAAATAAAAAATTTAGAGGCCGATTTTGTCGCGCATGCCACCGTTCGAGTAACTAAACTTTTCGTCCGTTAAAAGACCATTCGCGTACTTCAATAGAAGTAGGGATGGCATCAAATGGCAAAAAGCTAGAGTTTGATTTGATTTGATTTTGAAAGTCATTTGACCATTTGATTTCTCATCACTCCTTTTTCACATGAAACATGATTTGATTTGATTTGAATTTGACATTTGACATTTAATGCCATCCCAAGCAGAAGGGATTTGTATTTCATGATAGGAAACAGAGACACGAGAAAAAGAAATCGAATGATGGAATTGCAGAAATATTCGGTTTTACGATCTGGTATTTTCAAAAAATGACGCAGAATTCAAGAAGAGCATTGCTTAAGGTTACCTTATGTTAACGCTACGCCGACTGCTTCAACCTGTGCTCCATAGAGCAAGCGTACACTTTTGATACGCTACTCTTACGCCGAAAATGCCTCAACCTCTCTATTGAAATCAGTTCTCCATTATCCCACAGAGGCAGGCGCAATCTAGAGCCATTTGATTTGTTTACGTATTGAAAATACGTACGTATATACGTATTGTTTACGTATTGGTATACGTATATTTTATTAGGTGCGGTTTGCGGTTTGAGGGTGCCAGCCCGCGGGCTGCGGCGGTGCGGTTTTAAGGGTTGCCTGCGGTGCGGTGCGGGCCGCGGTTTAGAAAATAGGTCGCGGTGCGGGCTGCGGTTCAATTTTTTCTAACCGCGCAGGGCTCTAATTGATAGACAGTTCAGCAGCGCCACCTGCAGACCAAATCAACAGTTCACTTAGTTTTATGTACCTAGTTCCCAAATTCATCGTCTCCGCCACCCCGACCATGGAAATTGCCATCAGCATGTTGTTGCAGATTTTCGCCGCTTCTCCCATGCCCACTCCCCCGCAATGTACCACGTTCTTGCCCATGTGCAGTAGGAGCGTTTTTATCCCGGCAAATTTGGCCTCCTCGCAGCCGACCATAAACGTCAATGTCGCATCCTTTGCGCCACCAACACCTATAACCGAGCAAAAACAGTCCCAATCAGAAGGCTCTCTAATAGAAGTGGGCATTGGAACACTGGGTCTTTTATAAATTATTACCACCGGATACTGGTGCGTCAACAAACGTGGCGCCTTTAGCATCAGCTTTAGCAGCAATCTCTTTCGTTGTAGCTGGGTCGATGGTGCTGCTATCTATTAGCAGCGTTCCCGGCCGAACATTTCTTAAACAAACCACAAGACTTTGTTATAGTACTAGCTAGCAAAAAAACACAGGATACTTCTAAATAACCAATGATTGCTTGATCAAGCAATCAATCAAGCCAAAAGCAAAACAGTTTAAAGCATAAGGATTTTGATTTAAAAGTACGGAAAACGGTGTCTTTATTAAAACGAAATTTGGTTGAAGAAAATCTTTTTTTTGCAAAAATATTTAAAATCAGCACCTAATCTTATGCTTATATCAGATTTAGCAAAAATAAGAAACTGCAAATCCCTTCGTTAGTCAGTAAAATTTACATGTACTAGTACATTTAAATCAACAGTACAACAGCAAAAACCTTGTGTACATTGCAAATAAATGGGAAAACAAATTACAATTAAATGCAAAAATTTTACACTTAAAGTTGTTTCCAGTCAATCCATCCATGAATCAAGCTACCAACCATAATAATGGGTAAAAGACAGACAGAACAAATACAGTCATCAACCACATTAATCAATCAATCAACGTAGCACCAACCGTGATAACGGGTAAAAGACAACAAATACACTCAACAAGCACATCAATCAATCAACGTAGAATGGATGCTAAAATCTCCACTGGCTCCACCAACTTTAATAATCCGCTGTCGCAGTTGTACACCTGCAGCACGTGCGGTGAGGAAGGCAGCATGGTGATGATCCTGTCACAGCTTTCGGCCACTTCCGACGCGGACCGTGCGGCCGTCGCACCCAACGCCTCCAAACGCGCGACCGCCTCGGGATAAACGTCATGCACCACGAGGGAATGCCCGTTTTTAATTAAATTCTGCGCCATATGTGTGCCCATATTACCTGAATGGAAATATTAAGACACAGGTGGTTGAATAAAAACGTATATGAAAGCAATATCAAATTTAAATGAAATTATTGTCAAACAGATTTTAGTCAAGACAATGAAATCAAGTCAATCAAGCAAAAGTAAATCTGAAATCAAGTTAATCAATCAAGCCAATCAAACAAAAGTTAGTCAATCAAGTTAATCAAGCAAAAGTTGCTTGACTATCAATCAGCCAATCAACCGTACATATTCCTCAACAGTTAAGTTTTGTGAAACTTCAATTAATTAGCAAAGCAAACGCTTGCGCCCATATCCCGGTAAATGATTCAATCATCAACACATACCAAGTCCGATGAAGCCAACTCGACTTTTTCCTGCCTGTGTAGCTAATGTCCGGACATCTAAGCAAAGCAAAAACATGCAAATTGACAATTCTGATATAAGGCAAATAAATTGCAATTGTTTTGCACTTTGAGAGTTCACTGTACACCGGTAAAACTTACACTTATGCGAGAACTGAAGGATTAACTGCCGGGTTGCCAACATCTTGCTGATGAATTCGGATAATTTTCACTTACAATATATTATTTACAAAACTGATGAACAATTGATAAGCCAAGCGGCTCAGTCGATCGTTAAATGAAGTCAGCTGATTGGTCCACTAGATGCAATCCCAACGCTCGATTGTTTGATTGCATTGAATCGGTTTCGGAGTAAAGGAAAGGAACAACGGAACAAGTCTGACAAATCACCCGAACAAGTCTAATATTTTCTTCGAATCGCGGAGCAAGTCTGATAAACCGCGAGAACAAGTGTGATAAGATGCCCGAACAAGAAACAAGTCCAATAAATCACCCAAACAGTTACGTCGGTAATACACACGTGGCAAAACCCTTGCGCTAACCGAATGAAGCACTTTAACTCGCGGCTGTGTACAACAGCCATCGTCGAACAAGTGTAATGGCTTAACTCGGTCAGCGCAAGGTTTTTGCTACAAGTGTAGTAATAAAAAGGCGGCGATGAGCGATGACGTCGAAAAATTTGGAAATGTCAACCAAGAATCAATCAATCAATCAGTCCTACTTGTTCGCCATAGGTGTGCGATATTTTCAGACTTGTTCACGACGTTGTTCTCATTCATGGTTCTCAGTTAAAAAACGGCGAGACGTCGCGAAAAAGTGCAACAAATGAACGATTGCGGTCTTACAAATGTTTTTATTCGAAACCACTCTGCTTATTGCAAACTCAAGTACCAAAATTGCGAGCATAACTTAAAGGTAGGTAGGGGGCCGGAGCGAGCGGGAGCAATGAAGCGGCGGCACAGCAGCAACGAAAGACAAGCTGCTGATAGAAAAATGCCCAGACGTGTCGGCTTGATAGACATATAAAGCGATAATCGAGCAATCATACTAGAAACGGCCCAAAAAATAAGCTGGGAGAGAAAAAAGGGGAGAGAGCCACTACAAGACATACACACAAGGAGAGAGAGAGAGAGAGTAGGAGAGAGTCAAATTCTGCCGGTGTTCAACTACCAACGCCAACAAAAAACAACGAGATAATTAATTATGAAAAACAAAAATACTCTCTGAAAACAAAAAAGTCGTCATCCGTGCTCGGCAAAGGCGTCCCCAACAAATTACGACGTCACCTCCTGCCGTTCTAGTGGGTTGGCCGGGGCGTCGCCGCTCCCGCCGGGGTGGTGCGGACTGCCGGTGCCGTTTTGCGACGTCATCAGCGGCGTGTCCGTGCCTTCCTCGTCTTCCTCCTCGTCGTCCGGGTAGCAGACCAGCGATGGGCTGGGCGGTTTGACGTTGGACGAGCTCAACAGCAGCGCTGACTGCTGCTTCGTAAGCGACTGCGGCAGGGATTTGGCAGAGTCGCCGCCGCAGCTGACACTATGCAGGGAGGCTTCCCACGGGAGGGTCGAACTGGGGGACAACGACGAAGACAAGGATGATGAAGTTGATGATGATGAAGACAACGAGGAGCAGGATGAAGTGACGTGGTTGATGCCGGGCGGGCTACTGCTGCTGGTCGATCCGTTGGTATTGCTGTTGTTCGGGGATGAGGAGGATGATGATGAGGGACCGGGTGAGGAAGCGCCCAGCTCGCGGGTTGAGTCCACGGAGGAGGAGGAAATGTTGACGCGAAACGTAGGAGATGGGGTGTTGCGGGCCACTTTTTTGTTGCTGTTGCTGAGACGGGAGTTGTTGGAGCGCCATGCGGAGGTGCCAAAAGGACTGTCGTCGTCGTCGAGGTCGTCCTGCAATGGATGAGACACATTGTAATCATTCCCCGCTTGGGTTTGTAAATTAAAATAATTTTGTCTTGAATCCTGACTGTTGGGCGACGCGTTTATCAGTTTTGTCTACGAACAGTCTGTCTGTCTGTCAGTCTGTCTTGCGAACAGACAAAAAATGGATCAGAATTGATCTGTCTGTCTGTCTATCGATAGCTCTGTCGGCCTGACTGCCCCATCGTATTAGTTTGCCCATATGTCTGTTTGATTATCTTTATAAGTCTGTTGGACCCACTGTCTTGTCTGCTTCTGCTTGCTTGCTTGCCTGCCTGTCTGTCTGTCTGTCTATCGGTCTATCTGTCTGTCTGCTTGCCTGTCTGCCTGCTTTCCTGCCTGTCTATCTACCAAGCCGTCTGTCTGCCCGGGTACATATTCCTCTTTCGCCCTGCCAATTTTTTTGTCTGTTTGTAATTATGTCTGACTACAGTATTCCAGACAAGACGTACCAGAATTGGCCGTTTCACCGGTGGAGCTGCATTGAACTGCGTTATACTCCTCACTGACATCAGTGGCACCAGCTTCGGAATAATCGTTTCACCCGTATTACTAATGCTGACGCCGTTGCTGCTGCTGCTGCTGCTGCTGCTTCCGGTTTCATCGGGGAGATCTGTCGTCGAGGATGACGTCGTCGTCGACGTCTCTATCGCTGTCCCGCTTCCACCACCGCCGGCATTGTTCTCGTTGCTCTCATCCCCGTCGTCATTCTCAAACCAGTGCTCCTCATCCTCATCCATATCCCGCTCATCTCGTCGGAAACGCTTCGTGCCGCTGGTCCTTACCTGCAATTAAAAACACATCTGGAGGTTAGATAAAAACACATAACCAAATATGCAAATTTATCGGCAATTTGTTTATTCACTGCTTTAAAAAGAATACCATAGTTTTTAGCTTTAAAATAATATATATAAAATATTACCTTAATAAAAAAAAATCTCGACTGTTCAGACCAAAAATGTACGATTCACATCCGCATATTTTATTATAAATAATATGAGATAATACATAAGATATAAAGGTTGTTTAGTGCAATTTAAATATCTAATAAAAATATATACCTAATAAATATTTATTAATAGGTATATTTCATGTACCTAATAAATATTTATTAATAGGTATATTTCATGTACCTAATAAATATTTATTAATAGGTTTATTTCATGTACCTGCGAGCCGCTTCGGACGCTGCCCTCGGTAGAGTCAGGCGTGCTGGGCCGGTCGACCGCCGGCGGAGTGGTGTGGATGTTGTAGCGCAGGTGGAGCTGGCTGAAGGTTCCGGTGTACGTGATCCCGCTCAGTCGCTCCCAATACGTTCCGATGACGTAGATAATGAGCATGCGGATGTCGTCAGTGCGGATGTGCTCAAAGAGCTCGAGTACGGCCGAGTTGAGGAGGTTGTAGCGCCGACCGTTCCGCAGGAAGGCTTCAATCACCGGCTTCAGGTGGTCACCCTTGATGATGTATCGGTTGTAGAAGTCCTCATTCAAACCTGTAAAGGAGTCAAAAATAGGAAGATGTTCATACATTCAAATGCCGATTTAAAGAATACTTAACAAAGAGTTTCTTTAATTTGTGATCGAATTTACTTTCAATCGACTAGATTTAAAATAGGCTTAAACGTTATATAAAATTTAACTCAAGTGAGTGAACTCAATAAATTCCTCAATCAACCGCACAGGAAGACGAAATTCGTTCAAGATTAACAAACAACACAATCAACCAATCAAACGAAGCAACAGTTTTTCACGTTGCCTTACCGATTATTTTTCGTAAAAACCTCACGACCGCGACCACTAAGAACTGATGCGACGACTGCAGCAGGATGAGGATCGGGGTGAGGAGGTCGCGGTTGATGATAAAATTTTTGATATGAAAGGTGTGGTGTTCCACACAGTAGCTGAGAAACTCGAGGATCAAATTGAGGATGTGAACGGTGCGGAGGTCCTCTTTCTGCGGCAGACTCCCCGTCCGCGTCACCTCCAGGATCGGCTCAGCCAGGTACGGTATGCAGCGCTTGTAGAAGAAGGTGAGGAATTCCGTCTTCTCATTTTTGTTGGGCGAACTCAGCATGTTCTCCGGGTCGAGGAGGAGGCGCATGATCGTCAGGATCTGATATCAAGCAAAATCAAAATTAAAACTACTACTCAATGGCCGAGCAAACTACACCTGGTTCATCGAAATTTTAGGAAATTAATAATTATTAAAATATACATCTAAATAAAACAATTACTCTTTTCCATGAGGCAGAAAACTCTGCTGATGTGGATTCCAGAGAATGAGCCCAGCGAGGTCTCGCTCAGTGATTCAATTGAAACTGCCGCGTAAATAGCCAAAATTTTGGGTGGCAGACTTTAAGCCAAAAAGGGTGGTCCGAATTCGAGCCGAATTAAGTCACCGCGCGCACGCGCTCTTGACCAGTTGGCCATGCAGTATTTATTCGATTGATCGATTGATTGAACTTTTGTATTTTGGCGGAATTTAAAGCAGCTTGCTCCATCTAATTTTTCCGCCGGGCCGGGCAATAAATCAAAGATTCAGAGAAAGCAGTGGCAAGTTCTAGCCAAGAGTGGCTCAAACTCAGACCAGCCTGATGGTTCGAACTCTGCCACCCAAAACTGTGGCCATGTGTGTACTAGTAACCAACCTGCATGGCACAGGCTGCTTGAGGATCTGGATCATTCACAACAGCTTGCCGGATGATGTGAACAAAAAACAGTTTCCCATCATCGGTCTCTTTGGCTGCCTGTGACATGGAGAACTCCCGCACAACGAAGGGATGCAGTTCCACAATGTATGTCTGGAATAAACAAGGCAATAAACCGGTTAGAACTTGAAAAACAGTACAGGTAATTTATTATTGACAAAAAACCATAAAAAATTAACAATGATAAATTTAATCACAGCAACAAACTAATTTAACAAGCAATTTATTTAGCATTTATTTATTAAAATTAAAATACGCGAATGAATAGTCCCCAAATAATCGGACGTACAAAGACGTCAACGATAGCTGAGCGCATCTTCTGGTCCGGCACATCGAGTGCCGCCTGCACCGCCTGGAGGATTCCGTGGGCCATCAACATCCGGAAGAAGCCCTCTCGGGCCGGCGGCTGAAGTGTATGACTGAACTGGCAGAACTCCTTCAGGAAGAGGATGGCGTCTCTTCGCTGAGGAACTGGTGTGTCTGCAGAAACAAACAACTATATTAAAACCAGGAAAGCGGCTGACTGGCACGAAGAAACCAGCCAGATAGACAACCAGAAAAACAAACAGACAAGCAGATAGATCGACAGACAGGCCAACAGGCGAATAGACAAACAAAGAAACAGAGAAGTATACAAACAGACAGAGAGACAGACAGATAGATTGACAGACAGGCCAACAGGCGAATAGACATACAAAGAAACAGAGAAGTATACAAACAGACAGAGAGACAGACAGACAGAGAGACAGAGAGACAGACAGACAGACAGACAGAAAGACATAAGTTAAAACGACCAGACAAAAGGACCACTAAAAGAACTAAACATGAATAAGCACGAATGTCAGAAATCCGGACAAATCACAAATCAGCCAGGCTGGCACGTGCAGAAACAATGGCAATGACATGGAATCAGATAAATATCTGAAGCGTCAATCAAAACAATCTGCCAACAAACACCCTGATAGTCAGGCAGTAAAAAAAAGCGTCTTGAAATTGTGCCCCCAATTACCGGTACTGATAAGTTGAGCAAACAACGCCTTCAGGAACCGCGCGTCGTCCTGGATCATATTGACGATTTCCAGCTTATTGAAGAAGACAAACGACTGCAGGGTGTTGAGGATGTTGTCCTCGAAGACCGACGGCGACGGCAGGATGACATCCTGGATGTACTGTACCTTATACATCTGCTGAATCTTCTGCTGCAGGTCGGCATTCTCCAGCGGGACGACTTCCTTGAAGCGAGCAATGTCGCGGATATACTCGCGGTGGCGTTTCGGACGTGTCCCGGTGGGGTCCCATTCCAGGCAACCGAGAACCTCCTCGATGCACTCGTCGCTGAAGAGGACCTCGTAGAGGGCGTTGCGGTTGAGCATGAGGATGCTCTTCATGATGGAGAATAAGTGCTGCAAACCATCTGCAAAAGGGAAACATAAGTTAAGCAATAGAAACTTAAATAAAATATTATTAAATTAATCGGAAGTTGCCAAAAACATAGCAGTTTTTATATTTTTGTTAGAAATTAAGATGATAGCAGAGCTAGTCAAAATTTGTAATTAGCTCAATATTCATCAAAACATTTCCTCAATTCTGCCCGTGCAATTTTTACATCCACAATCAATCAGGTAAGTTTCACATTTCTAGCTCAACTTTTTGGTTTCAACATCTTCTTTTACTGAAACAGTCCTACCATATTGTTCAAAACTGGATTTGAAATGCACAGACAGGTAACCGAAACAATTCAAAGAGGATGGATCCACATGGGTCAAAATTAGAAAAATTAATCGTTACTGAAAAACACTAGTACGATTGATTGATTGATTAATTAAGAGGGACAAACCTGTATTTTCTAAATCCTCGCATTGCCGAAACAAATCCAGCAGCTTCTTGATATAACTCTCCTGCTCAATGACAGTCGCCAGTTTATCCCGCTGATGCGGGTGCGACATGAAGGACTGCACGACCTCGTAGATCTTGTCCAGTTTGGACATCTCACAGGGTGGGAGCAGCACGCCCGCGTTGCCGCCGCTGTTCATTTCCGGCCCGTAGCTGGCCATGGAGGAACCGGCGGCCGTTGCCTCATCGTCGTCCTCTTCGTCGATCGAATCCTGCGTCACCTCCACGGAGGGGTCCTTCCCCTGGACGTCGCAGATTTTTGCCCACACCTCCTCACAGCCAATCTTCTCCTGAAAGCGGCATTATTTTAAATACCCGTGCCAGAATATAACAAAAAGTTGAATTGAGGGTCCGAGCGATGGGCAAAAGGGGCGGGGCAAGGGGTTAGATAAACACAATCAGTAAATAAACCAGCAAAGCTGCACTGCTTGTTTTGTGGTCATTTTAATCCTTTTAAAGTCACTGGTTGATTACTTGATTGCGCTCGACTAAGCCCCTGTCCCACCCCTTTTGCCTATCGCTCGTACCCTCCATTCCACTTTTTCCTGTCGCTTACTGTACAGTACCTGAAAGCTCAGTGCCATGTCGGAGTCGTTCTCCGACCAGACGATGAGGGTCTCCTGCTGTTTTTGGTAGGATGTGTCGGTGTCGATTTTGGACTCGAGCAGCACCGACTGCGACTGCTCGTCGCGGACGATGAGAGACATGCCTGAAAACAGGAAGGAATGTTGAAAATTGAGTCAATCAACCGATCCAGCCAGCAAAAAGCTTGCAAATTAATGGCCACACAACATTCACATCTGGTTTTAGAAATAGAACTACAATTTTTCCAATAGACAAGCGACGTGAATCGTCGAACAAACTAAATGTGTGACGTAATTAACACAGACACACATAAAGAATAAACATAATAATCATCCCTGTAGTGAATCAATTAATCAAGCAACGCCTTCAATGGAGAATGTCGAAATGTAAAGTAAATGTACTGTACCAGTAAACTACAATACAGCAAGCTTGGATAGAACCACTAAAGTAATACAAATTTAAACGTGAAATACGATCAAATTATTAATACAGTATCAATGGGTGAGAAAAATGACCGAATACATCTAACAAAATAAGAGATGAAAAACAGCAACTCTGAAATTCCAGAAAGAGTCTATAAGCAATCAACCCATTAAGGACGACAAACATTCATTCCATTAAAAAAAGACGGCCAAATCCCACCAAAACTATATTCCAATTTCAAAAAGCCAGCGAGAGGGGAACATAGCACGAAATTCAATCAATCCATCAATCAAGCACTCCAGCAAAGCTGGCAATTAAATAATGTCAAGCACCTTCTAATAACAGCCTCCAATTCAAATCTTATGATGTTTCTTTCAAAGCGTCGGATCTCCCCCAGCTAAAAACGACTTGAGCATTTCAAAATGCCTTGAGAGACATTAAAAACATGTCAGAACCCGAGACGCGAACCCATCAAAAAAGCACAACAAACAACAACAACAACACAAACTCGTCGTACCGCTGAGCCTGTCGCTGTACATGGCTGACACATGCCCGGTCCCCCGGTCGTCCCAATGGCGCGCCGCATTCAGCACGTACAACTTCACCCTCCGGCGATTCTCCAGCGTTTTCTCCATCGAATTACTGCCGGGAGCGAGGCCAGTCATGGGGTGCAAGGCTCACTTTCAGCCCCCCAAAGATGGCAGGGAGAGGGATGTGTTGGTGTATCTTCAACAATGGAGGCTCCTCTTGATAGAACCGCAGCGGGATAGTATCAGCTCCAACTTTTGATTTGCCCACAGCGCAAAAGTCGAGTGACTTTTAATTCCGAAAAACAATGGGAGAAGTGGTGGGGATTTGTTTACACACGGTGCACGTAAAACGGCGTTTTGAAATTTTTGTGAAGAGCGTGTGCAACCAGCAACAGCAACCACAGCAAAAACATCAACAGAGGAGAAACTGAGGAGTAGGAGTAGGCAACAGCATGAGTATGTGGTCAGACTCAACTGCGTAGGAGTTACACCAACTACCCAGATAATTAAGCTTGGACTTTAGGGGTTTCCGCTTTGGCGACATTTTCTAGTTAGCTGTGTAAAGTTAGATGGATTTGAAAATTTCAAAAAAAAAATTTAATGATTTATAGATGGTCTGCAAGCAATAATCACTAAATACTTGGCTTGATGTCGCTGTTATTAATGAAAAAAACCTCCGTAAATTAAGACTGCATTTTCTTATGTAAACCAACGCGCTTGGGTAGTCGGAATTTACGGCTATTCTACAAGCCGTGTCGGACTTGGTTCTGGTCGCATTCGTCACGGGGATTTGTACTCTTCGGATTGCCTCAAACTACAAAGATACTGAATTTTTTATTGAATTTTCTCAATCTCACATGTATATAGAAAATGCACCTCTACCTTTAACTACAGCTCAACAGCAAAAACCTTACATTACTACATGTTGTGTTTAAAAACACATTAGTATTGTCAAGCGCCATCTACTAGCAAATTAAATTCACAAAATCATTCTTCGCATGTTTATAGGCATGTTTTTCGTAACAATTTAAACCCTAATGGATATGCTAATTTAATACGCGTCAATGGGCCTCGTGAAAGCTAAGGCCTTGAACGAACTTCCGGCCGAAACAACGGCAACATGACTCATTTGCTTGCCGCGGCCCGCCCACAAAATCGCCCATTGGATAATTTCGACGTGGCGCGCTGAGGGACTAAATGTTACGCCAGAGCCCAGCCGGCTGTAGTGCTATCCTCAATTCGCCCCTATCTTGATTTCCCGGGGGCCTGTCTGTCGTGTGTGTGTCATTTTGCGCTTGCTCGGATCTCTCTCCTCCGAGAATGAGGTAGAGAGAAAAGGTCGAAAAGTAGAGCAAAAGCTCATTTTTTTACGTCTGTCAATCAAAACGAAATCCATTTCATCAGAATGAATTTTCCAGCTGCATCCGATCAAGGGAGTGTTTTACTGTCACGGATTTAAAAGCGCGGATGACTCATTCATTCATTCACTGTGCTGGACAGAAAAAAACCACAACAACAACATGAATTCCCGACAAAGTCTTCCCAACAACAGCAGCGGTCTTTTTTCCGCCCCATCCAGCGTCCACCTACAGCTGCAGAATCAAGCCATGCGCATGGAGATTTCACGGTTCGAGAGCGTCCACCCGCATATTTACGCAGGTGGGATTTTATGATTGTTTTGGTAGTCGCTGAAGCGATCATTTGGTTGATTGGTTGATTTGAACGCGTGTTTATGGGCTTTCGTTTTTACGGCCGCAGTTTACGATCTAGTGGAAATGATTGGCGATCCTGGACTGGCGCAGCAAATTCGCGAGCGTGTGGTCTGCATTGAAGGTAAGTCGGAGTGAAAACAAGGGTGAGATTATTTTGCCTGCAGTGACGGAGAACGTTTTTCGTGAGTGTGCACTGGGTAATTTCCTCGTGGCGTTTAGCTCCGAAGATTTCATGGCAACTGACAGGGAGAGTGCTTAATGCGATAGCAGTGGGTTTGTTGTGCTTGATTGAGTGATGGGTTTGGTATCGCTTGGTGGTGTGGCTGTTGATTGATTGAATAATGTAAGTTTTTTATCACCTTTTCGTCCCTTTTTGAGTTTGTCAGCTCTGATGGATTTTGTCCGACTGTTGATTCAGTGTAAAAGTTTTAAACTGAAGTTACAATATATTTGGTCAGTTGTGCGGGTCACGGTGGCAAGAAACTGGACGAGTAATTACTCATTCCGTGGATGGATTGATTGATTGACTTGGTACTCTTGTAGATCTGATAAAATAAATTTTATCACTATTATTGTAGTTATTTTATTATATTTAATCCTTTCGAATCCTTTTTTCGTTATGTTCGAATCAAGAACAGAAAAAAAATTAAATTGTTTCAAGAGCATTAAATAAAATTAAGTCCGTTATTTTATTAAATTTTATTAAAAGTATTAGGGTTTTTCCGCCTTTGAAATTGATTAATAGAGTTCCAGATATTTTATGCGTGCCGACTGCCTGTGATTTCTCTCAGGTCTACTCAAGTTTCTGTTATGATTTTGAATTGATTGATTTTTTTGTTCGTAGCAGTCATTAACATGAATCTGTCAGTGTCACTTTTCAGTGTCCTCTTCTTCGGACATATATCGATGCGCTCTATTAGAATTGATGCTGCAGTTGATTAGAAGTGGTGTAACTGTGTATGAGCGTGCGGCATGACAAGGGGTCTTGGTTGTGTGTCTGTGGGTGTTTTTGCTCTTGCCTTTCAGACGAAGAATAATGACGGTGTGATGAATGCGCGACAACATTACAAGGCGTTGTTGAAGGCTTTGCAAAAAACCGCAATCAAGTGTAGATGGTGCGTGTCTCCGTAATTTGACGAACGGAACTGGAGGAATCGCTGTCGTGTGTATGAATAGCGCGCGTGTTTATAGTGCTTGTGTGTGGTATGTTTGGAAATGCATATTATTTTGTGAAAAGCAAGAGGTGTTCAGGCAGTTGTCATCAAAGGGTATTGATTATTTTTTTGTAGGTGCGTGGCCTATTTCCGCAAATTGTTACGATTTGTTGATAAATCATTATCCTAATTTCGATATAATTATTTTTATTGTTAAGTAAAAGCTGACTGCCATCGCGCTGAAAGGCAATGATACTCGATTCGATGACAAGCGACATCGCTTGAAGCTTCTCTTCTGTCAACTTCTGTGCCTGCCTGGCTACCTCTCTGTCTGCCTGACTGTTGGTCTGTCTGTCTGTCGTTCTGCTTGTCTTTCTGTCTCTCTGTCTCTCTGTCTGTCTCTCTGTCTCTCTGTCTCTCTGTCTCTCTGTCTGTCTGTCTCTCTGTCTGTCTGTCTGTCGTTCTGCTTGTCTTTCTGTCTGTCTGTCTGTCTGTATGTCTGTCTGTCTGTCTGTCTGTCTGTCGTTCTGCTTGTCTTTCTGTCTGTCTGTCTGTCTGTCTGTCTGTCCGTTTGCCTGGCAGTCAATGGATCTGTCTGCATACTGTTTGTATGTATGTCTGACTGACTGTCTGCTTCCTTGCATGCTTGCCTGTCTTCTTGGATTTCTTTCCCTGTGGCTTTACGTATGGTTTGTCTGGCTGCTGTATGTCTTTTTTCTGCGCCTCTCTTCACGCGCGGTGGTGCCCATATTTACTTTGGAAAACTTTCAAATAGAAATGGGGCATTATCCTCAATTCTCCCGTAGTCGTCAATCATTCTCCCTAATGCGTAGGCATTTTTGACAAGCACGATCACACAAATTCAGATTTTTAAATGAAATTTGACCCGTTTATGCAGATTGCACCAAAGGAGTATTTTTCCCGATAGTGGCGCGGAGTGATGACGTTAAATGACAAATTTTGTGGCAGGTTGCGTAGAACTCATTCTTCCAGCTTGTCGCATCTTCCACTTTATTGTACATGTGTTATGTCCGTCCGTCGGCCGTCTATCTGACTGTGTACTTTTATGTCTCAGTCTCCTGTCTGTCTATCGGTCTATCTGTCCGTCTGTCCGTCTTTGTCTGTCTGTCTGTCCGTCTCTGTCTGTCTGCCCGTCTCTGTCTGTCTGTCCGTCTCTGTCTGTCTGTCCGTCTCTGTATATCTGCTTATTTTTCTGCCCGTTTGTTCTTTTGCCTGTTCTTTGTCTGCTTGCCTGCCTTTGATGAGGTTCTCTGCCAACCTGTCGGTCTGGTCATCCTTCGATTACTTTTTGCGCCAACGATTACGCCATTGTTGCACAGCACTCGCTCCGCAAGTGTAGCTTTGAGTAGCCTTGAAACCCTTGTTTGCTTTTTTTCACGGCTCTTGTTTGACCCATGCCTGACTGACTTAATTTCGACCTACTGCCTGCCTGCTACTGTGGCTCGGCGGACCATCTCTCTGCACGTAACCGCACCGCGGACAGGTACATTTTGTAATTATGTAAGTGTGTATCTCTCTCTCCGGCAGAGCTCATTGAACAACGTAGGTGAGATTTAATGGCCGGCTTTGATTGTCGGTCCCGCAGACCAGC
>LRSR01009499.1:0-20050 GCA_001579985.1 Hypsibius dujardini | reverse complement strand
CCCACCTCATTGATCCCTTGAAGGGTGCCTCGCTTGGTGGATCCGGTGCTTGCGGTGTGCTTCCGGGTGATCACACTGATCTGACGCTCCTGTCGGAGTGCTTTGTTCGGCCCGTCGTCACCGTCTTCGTCGGAGTCGGCCTCGTTGGACGTCAGGACGTTCTCGTTGTTCAAACTCATATTGCTCTCCGTTCGCCTGAAAATACAAGGGATCGTTTCATAAGTCAAACCGCAAACAAAAAGTAATCTTCATACGCAAATTTAAGTTCGATCTTAATATTCGCCAGTCTGTTCGCCAGTCTGTTCGCCAGTCTGTTCGCCAGTCTGTTCGCCAGTCTGTTCGCCAGTCTGTTCGCCAGTTTGATCGTTGCTTGTTTGACTGTTGTAAGTCTTGAATCGAGACTCTTGCGAACGACTCGGCTGACCAACAGCAAAATCAGCCTGATTATGACTGCGTTTTAAAAAGTCGTTTTAAAAATAGAAGGCAAGATCAAATGGGAAACATTTTTAGACTAGGAAGAAAAGGATACAAAATGAGTCATCTGCTGCAAAAATTTAACCACGTCAATGAACTGATAAGCTAGAAAGGAAGCCTCTATGACTGACATAGATTGATAATGCGTCTGGCTTTATTCTTCAATTAATCTTGCCTAAACTGCAGTCATCCCTAACTCACAAATTGAATTCGCGATTATTAAAATTTAATCGCTTGAATTTGTTTTTCCAAGAGAAAAGGTCCAAGTAAAATCCCATTTTCTTCAAGGTCACACAATCAGCAATAACAAATACTAATTCCGATCTCTTAGTTATGTTGTGTTCCTAGGCCACACCCATTAAATATCGCCTCGCAGATGATTTAGTCAGAGCAACTACACTTACTTGTGAGTCTTGACGGGAGCCCCTTCCGGTGACGGTATGGAAACAGATACTACAAATTCCTCAGGAAACCGATCCTGGGCATCGAAAAATTCATCCTCATCGGACGGCAGGCCTGGATAAAGAGAGAGAGAGAGAGAATAAAGGTGCTTCAGTTTCACGGAATGCAACAGAAAACAGAATCATCAAATAAATGTCAGAGGTGTCTGCGTATACGCGGGGAAATGTGGATAATCTCCTCCAAGCTGCCCTCAAGAAGGATTTATATTCTTCCAGCGCGGATGATTATATTCCGATGATGATTATGATGACGAATAATAATTCGACAGGCTCTAATGTCACGACCACAGACAAAGCCAGCAGCACCCCTGATGGCCTGATTAGACGGGTGGTTGTGGTTGTATATGTCGTGATATATCTCCATGGAAGGTATACTCTGTATGACCCTCGAGGGGTGACGCGCTTTCTCTCTCACCTGTTGGCACGTGCTTGCCCGGGCCGCCAGGTTGTTGCAGTTTCATGGATGAGTAGACCATTGCAGTTTCTGCCTTGGCCGCTTCCTCCAGGTTGCTGTGTTGCTTGGCAAGTTGCTCCACCATCTCGGCCAGGCGAAGGCGTTGATCATGCTCGTGGCCCAGCATCTTCTGCCACTTTTTACCCTCCACTTGCGCCATCACGACAAACTCCTTTGATGCCTGTATAGGGAAGAAAGAGGGAAGAAAGAAGGGAAATGAAGAGAAACTCACTCAATGCTGGTATGTTAAACGGGGGAAAGATGACACTGGAAATACTGTACGAAACTCGTCATTTATCCCAATGGCAAAACTCCTGCACGATCAAACAATACTGAACAAGAATCAAGCGGTTTTTTCTCAAAATGACAAAAATTGATCCAATTGTTCCCACCGACAATATTTCGCTGATTCATGGAGTATGGAATATTTCAGTTTATAAACCAAGGCTAAAACACTAGCACAATAAGTACAGCACAGACATCGCGCCCGGTACCTCAGAACAGACAGACAGACAGACAGCCAGACAGACAGACGGACAGACAGACGGACAGACAAACAGACAGACAAACAGACACACAGACACACACACAGACACACAGACAGACACACAGACAGACACACAGACAGACAGACAAACAGACAGCCAGGCTGATAAATTATCTCCCAAGAATTGAATGAATGAAAAATGGAAACGAACCTCTGCAGCGCGAGAGATCAATTCACCAGTTACACATACGGACGAAACCAAGAAAATTAAACTTGAGGACATCAAGCATTTCTCCACAGCGCCAGACTGTCACAACCGAATTCGGGCGAAGATGTGAAGATTCCAAAGAAAATGTTAAGCCACAGGAATTTAAATTCACACAAAAAATCCAAGACTTTCAACCAAACTGATACACATGCCGAAAACAACCAGACGTGTCGCACGACCCTCGACAAGCAAACCGATCAAGTGCCTTCAGTGCACCGAAAGCCCGCGGGAGAAAGACTACCGAGAAACCGAGCTATTCAACCACTTCCCTTCTCTGCAAGTCTGTGCGCCCGACGATCACCGAAAGGACTTCTGTAAACAACGAAGTTGAGAGGAGCGTGTGAATCAGCTCCCTAGTTCTCCGGTATAGAGGAAAATGACTGGCCTTTCCGACAATGCCTCAGTCGCCTCTCGTTTCCAGATGACTGCGCGCAATCTTAGTCATATACTCCACAGATGCATATGTGTTACATGTCGATCGATGAGCCCCGTCAACCAATCGACACAGTAAGGTCACCTACCCAGGCTACAAGCCGCATGCTATCCTAGAATGATACGATGACCAACAACAGGAAAAATCTAACCGGAGTAATTTCCCCGGAAGCCGAAAAAAAATCTGGAGCACTCCAACCGTGAAATTGGAGTATTCCGGTTGGGAACGGGGGAAGCAAAAAAAGTAAACACCAGAGCCAATTAGAGGTTACTTCCGACGGGGAAACCCGAGCGCAACTCAATCAAGCATCTCCTTGAAGCGCCATCAAATTCTTCCATCTGAACAGCTTTTCTAATTAAAGGCTTTAGCGCAAAAATGTAAGTATAACACTTGCCTGAACAAAAGGAAGCGAAAGAGCTCTTCAGCAAGCGAGAGAAAAGTCGACAAGATACGCTCTCACAATCCCGCAGGTGTCAATTGACAGTCATGGCAAGTTCGTCGAAATGCATTTGAAAAGTCTTTCCCGCGCATAAACTCTGAGTCACTTCACTTTCAGCGGAAGTTGGAGTGAAAATAATCAGAAGTCAATCAATCAAACCTTTCGAGTTATTACCCCGCTTAAATAATATCTTTTCCATATGAAGGATTATTCGGGATTTTAATCGGACCAAAAGGTTGGATCATTATCAATCAATCAAGTCAATCTGTATTGTGATATCACGCACCGGAAAAATGGTCCAGGGAATAAGTCAAGTCAGTGAAGACAAGGGAGACACTTACGTTCAGGAGAGCAGAACTGGTAAGACGAAAGAGGGTCGCACGCTCTACAACAGCTTTCGACTTGGAGCTGGCATCCGCCGGGATATTGAGTCCTTCCAGCTCGACAATTAAGGTCTGCAGCGCTCGGCCTTGCTTGGATATTTGCTCGTGACACGCAGTCAGCTCATCGATTTTGAGATTCAGGTTTCGAATCACCGTCTGCAAGTCGTTGCGATTAACGTCCTCCTGATCGTCGTCGTCCTCTGTGAGGGGGAGGGGAAACGGCACACAATGTACACAACACGCACCGAACAGCTGGTTTGCAAATGATAGAATCTAACAGGGAAGACTGGCGAATAAAAGAGTGACACAACTTGAAAGTCAGGCAGAAAAGAAAGCACAGCTCATGTCCATCCAAACTTGGCATACATACAGTATACCGATGAAGAATTCAAAAAATCACAAACGAGAAGATGCTAAGTAGTGTACAGACAAATGGACAGACAAAAAACAGACGGAAGGATAGAAGAACAATCAGTCGTACACACAAGCATGTCTAGTGGAAGGGAAAATTTAACAGCAAGAAATACCTTCAGCCTCGTTACCTGACGACTCCTCTCCCTTAGCGGCGCGTGTCTTGGCTAATTCCATGGCGGTCACCCATCTCTGCCGTTCAACTTCCGAAGACGCTTTCAAATGAAAGGTTTGATCACCGGCTTTGTGAACGGCGAAGGTCAGCGTTTCCTCCGTGGTTATCGTTGTCCCCTTTAGACGAATGGAACCGCGCGGATGATCTGGTACGTCTGATGGTGATCTAGAAGGAGAACAGGGGAAAAGCGTGATAAGATCATGTTAACGCCGGCTCGGTGCGTTCAGTTCAGGACACAAATATCTTGCAATCGAAAGTCCATTAACGTCAAAGTCCAGCGCAGGGATGGAGCGCCGAAAGTCCTAGCAACCCAATTTGCTCACTCGATTGGTTGATTGGAGATAAAAATATGCCCGTTACCTTTTCTGAATTACTAAGTCGCGTCCGAGAGAGGTAATCCACCTCAGAAATTAATTTTTAGGACAGTACTTATGAATCGTTCACCATCGGTCAATTGATTGATTAGAGGCAACGACTAGTAAGCAATCCGAACTGAGTTCCTGAAGGCTTCTCTAAACTTCAAAGACAAAACCAGTTCCTAAAAACCGGTTTTTAATTACATAATCAATACTGCATTATATAAATGAACAAACTAAATTTTTTCATCCGAAATCTGATCTGATTCAAAATTCTAGGACAATAATCCGCTAATCAATCGACCAATCAATTGATCACGAGTTCTCCTCTATACGAACAATTGACTGATTGATTGATCAATTAAAACGTGCCACTCGAACTAAAACCGAGTTTCTCATTGAAACGTGTTGTGCCCCTTTGCGTCTCTTACCTGAAATACATCAAGATGCTCTTTGAGAGGACAAAATAACGCTTCTGATAACCCTTAAGGTAATTGGTCCACTTGAAGAGGTATCCCTTCATGTCCGGATCGCCTCGACTGCTCTCCTCATGTCCGATCACCCCGCTGGATGCAATGGAATTCTGCTTGGACACCTTCTCCGCCATGGTGGTCCTCCTCAGCATTCAGCAGCAGCTGGGGGGAAATACGTTTGTAGGAGTCCGTCAATGTGGATATATATCGTGCCTCCTTCCGCTGTCTTCCCTCTTCCTCCTCCTCCTCCTCTGCGTGTGCGTGTTGTGTGTAGGGCTCGATTTGAGATTCCTTCTCACGCACAACCGGAAATAAATTGGCATCCAGAAATAGCCACGCACACAGGAAATGGAAGAGAACCTTTCGGGTGTTTACCCTCCTGCGCGAGCGATAAAATTTTCCACTTTTTCCTTCCCAAGGTTATTTTATATGGCCCTGAAGCTGAAACGTGGTGAAGTGAATTTGTCTGTCTGTACTGTAAGACTTGGAAATCTTGTCACTCACAAACAACTAAAATGAACTCTCTCCATGAGCATGTGAAGTGCCGAGTCGGACCAGGTGATTTTGTAGGCAGTATTATAACAGGCGTAGGACCTTTACCTACTGTCCTCCGTCCATTACAACTTTGATCCTCTTTAGAATTAGCGACGCCGCCTAACTTTTCTACTGTTACTCTAGTATATTACTCACGAAGATAAAACGGTCCCTCCTTTACAATAGTCGTTGACTACGAGCGAACTGTTGTCCCGTTTGTCTGACTTGTTTTACGTCGTTTCCCATGTCCCTGTCTGGCTGGTTAGATTAGATCAGTTGTTGTTGTGGATGAATTCGCTCTGCTCTACTCGGACAACAAATAATAATTCGTTCGAAATTAGACTTTTAGCTAGACAACATGAGATTAAATTTCGATACTGTTTTCAAACTTTACTGACTGATACAGTACCCGATATGGTACACTCGCGAGTGCGAGCGCGAGTGTTAAAATGTGTGATTCGCTAATATACGGACGCACTCGCGAGTGCAAATGAGTGTGCACTCGCACTCGCACTCGCACTCGCCCCAAGTGTGCACTCCCACTCGCCCCAAGTGTGCACTCGCACTCGCCCCAAGTGAGTGCGAGTGGGAGTGCAACCAAGTGAGTGGTCCGCGAGTGCGAGTGCAAAATTTCACGAGTGTACGATCTCTGTGCACTACATGTACACATAATAACTTCACACCTAAATTGACAGGCTGCAAATAAAAACTGGTCGCTCACAAATTTGTGCCGACAAAAAATTATACTAGTTTATTTTTGGTGACAGCTTATTAAAAATTAGGACAAATTGTTTTTTCGAGAAAAGTTAGTAGCTTTTTCTTTATTTAATCCCTCAATTTTTTGACGCACTGAGGCGGAGGCTAGACGCTCAAGCCCTTACTGTAGGCTAGACTTGATCGAACAGACCGCAGCAGTTGCCGTTTCAAAAAGTGTCATTAAGAGCTTAAGAGGTGTATGCTGTAAATAGAAATATTTTCAATGTATCGTACTTGACGCATTTCCGTTCAAATTTAATGTAATGGCGTTCCGTCTAAATGTAGTGTTCTCCGTTCTGCGAGTGGCAGCACGAACAACCCTTGAGGTGGCGCAAGGAGAGTGTAACCGAATTACAAATCCTGTCATCGTACCACGAACCGCGTATCGGCGTACGAACCGAGTCGTACGTTACATCTCACGTACACACACGGCCAGAATGCTTGAGTAACTGAATTAGGGCTATGCTTCTTACTCAAGCGATTTTGGCTCAATTTCAGTCAGTCAAGCATTCTGGTCCTATTTATACATTTCATGTGTGGCATTCACCGATCCGATTCACGACAGAGTCCCGTCTTTCTTCCTCGTTCCCTTTACCCAGCTTATCTCCCATTCCCATTTATCCATCCCTTTTTAGGTTGACAATTTTTAAGCAATCAATAATATCGTGACGACTTTTAGCATCGACAGCGCTGCCGTTCGTCTGAGCTGGTGCCTGCCATCAACGATTTTATTTGTCGCGCTGCAAACCAGGCCAGGCACAGCTGTAAATGCAACGGAGGGAAAGCTCAATCTGATCATGTAACGGCAACTGCGGACGTGCGTGCTATATAACTCTCCAGAAAATCACCTTCCAATCACTCAGCAGCCGTCGCTGGGCTACCTCGACTGCATTTATGCAGCCGTAAAGGTCGCTAGAATTCATCTGTGTAAGTAACTCTTCGATGTCGTGTTGTCTTGCACTGACGTCTGCGTTAGAAATTGACGGTTTCGTTGATCGCGTCTGTAGAAACACCTCGACAAAACCAGATCGACGTCGACCCACTTTGGAAGCTTTGGATAATATTTAGTTTGCGGAGTTGCGATTATTTAACAATTCAGTGGGTTGCTGAAATTTGGCTCCTACGGAACCATTAACGCTCTTCAAAATTTGGTTCCGTGAGATTCCAGTGATAATACTCGGTAATGGTCATCCCAGTTGATTAATTGATTTTAAGAGCTTGAAATGTCTTGTTTTTTGTTGCGTAGGTAACTGTATCTTTGACAAGTACACTGGCCAAAATCGGCGACGAGGGGATCGCGGCTTACGTCACTTTAAAAGAATCAAGGCCTACTTTCCGCTGATCTTTAAGACGTTTGCGGATCAACATCATTTCTTTCAGCTCGGTCAAAACCCAATTGCCACATTCTGGTATCCTTTTAATCTTCTACCGGAAACCAACTAAGGCTTCCAATCTCCGCCTGATCCTTCAGTCCGGCCACAATCTGGAACCGCACTGAATCCTGGAAAAGGAGAGGTAAAGGAAGACTCATACATTCGCAACAGATACCAGAAGGCCATTTTCAGTCACGCAAAGCTTGGGCAATTTTTTCAAGCCCGACTGAGATCATCCTGACAGTGCGCATTATATATTCCGTTGTGCTGTTGACGGAAAGTTTGCTGACATGAATCCGATATGTCTGGCAGGAAATGCGTTGGATGATCTCGGGTGTGGACTTCTGCAGTTGACAGTGTAGAAGCCATCTCGGTCACACCCCCTGCCAGTGACTCTTTCAACACGAAAAATCTAGAGACTTCACGTGGAAGTCAAAACTGGGAATTCAGTGTCCTTTTGGTTTGCGTTAGCCTAATTGGCCAGGTTCTCTGAATGAGGGACGAATGTCTCAATAAACGGACAGACAGACAGACAGGTAGACAGGTAGACAGGTAGACAGGTAGGTCGATAGACAGAGACGGACAGAGGCAGGCAGACATACAGGCAGACATAAAGGCAGACATACAGGCAGACAGATAGATATACAGACAGATAGATATACAGACAGACAAATAGACCCAGAGAAACAAACGATGACAGCCAAGTCACACGGTCACGGATAGCCAGGACCGTGTTCATAGAGCGAGCGCGTGCTTGGGTATACGGCATGCGGACGGGGCGGGTCATAGCGGGTATCCTTTCCTCCCAACCGAACAATATCGACTTCATTAAATTGTATCAGCTCGTTGATTTCACAGCCGTGTGATATTTCCATTTTTTGACGCATTGAAAGGACATCATTTGCCGCTGCTCTCCGGCATTTCCTTCCAATTTGCCGTCATTAGTCTAAACGCGAGAGCGAACTCACTGTACGAGCTAGCTCGTTAAGCCCTTCGGTTAAGGCTTCCTGTCAGAGTCATGGCGGCGCACTAGCCAGAGGCGCGCTTCTGTCAATGTACATTAATAATTTTCAACCTCAGACTAGAGAATTTTTACGTAAGCTGATTGACATTTGTATCCTAGTTCGACCCTTCCTTCCATTCTATGCCGTCACTGCGACCCCACAGTTTACTGTTCTGACGGGCAAGGAGAAAACATCGAAAAAGTTTATACTTCTTCTGCCAAGTACTCGCTCGACATCAGCCTCTACTTACTACCCGGTCTTCATTTCCTCGACCGAGACTTGATGTCATGTCATTCTAGTCAGATTTTTCTTTCTTTCTGTGTGATTCTCATCAAGCTTGATGATTTTTTCATTACAGTGGCTGCTTAACGGAAGACGCAAGTATTGTGATTTCCTGGAAGTCGTCGCTGAGGAG
Organism: Hypsibius dujardini; assembly: GCA_001579985.1. Taxonomy (NCBI): domain Eukaryota; kingdom Metazoa; phylum Tardigrada; class Eutardigrada; order Parachela; family Hypsibiidae; genus Hypsibius; species Hypsibius dujardini. Next base: position 11,154 of record LRSR01009499.1, on the reverse strand, counting down.
AATCCGTCGTTGAAAGGAAAATCTTTCCAATAAAAGCGGGTAATTTCCATGCCGGAATCAGCCATGACGCAGGAAGCGATTGCCAGGACGAGATCACGTCGCGGCCTGCCGCAACCACATTCTCGTCCCACCGTGACGGAAGAGGAGCTACGTTTGAAGGATTATATAACACCGGAGGATGTCATGAACCTCTCTTGTATCACCAAAGGTAATTTTCACATCTGTATGTCTATGGTGCAAAATAATTGCGTTGCTTTGCAGTTAACAAAAAGAAAATGTGGGAAAGCCTGCTGCCTCCCAATCGACACAGAATCTTGTATCGCATTCTTGTAATTACTTATATGAGCTGTAGCTTTGCCTGCCTGCCTGCCTGCCTGCCTGCCTGTCTGCCTGCCTGTCTGCCTGCCTGCCTGCCTGTCTTTCTATCCGTCCATCCATCCATCCATCCGTTCGTCCGTCCGTCTACCTGCCTGACTGTCTGTAGCGGCTGTGCGTCGGTGTGATCAGTATACAGTATACAGAAGATAATCGGATCAAGTACCATTCCTTTAAAGCTGGCCTTTATCTTAACTGCACCGATAAATATTGTTTTAACGAGATCTCCTCTTATTTTTCTTTCCCTTGTTCAGATTATTTGTGCTCCCATGACGCCAACGTCTACGACATCGACTTTATCCGCTTCAAAATCCGGGACATGGACAGCGGAGTGACTCTATTTGAGGTGGCGAAGCCCGCTGGTTATGACCCCAAGCAGCATCACACACCCGGCGAAGTCATCGATCCCGATGCCGGGCGTTTCGTGCGTTACCACTTTTCGCAGGGCTTCTTGAAACTGCAGTCTGTCGGTGCGACGTAAGTGCCTCCCGTGCCCTCCCAGTGTGATGACGAGGGTGGCCCGGAGTGGCATGCATTTAACTCACTGGTTGTTGTTATTTCCGGTTGTTTTTTCCTACTGTTTCTGTTATTTTCAGGGTCGAATTCACTGTCGGGGATAAACCGCTGACACATTTCCGGATGATTGAACGACATTTCTTTCGTGATCAAGAGCTGAAATGCTTTGATTTTGAGTTTGGTTTCTGCATCCCGAATAGCAAGAATTCGGTCGAGCATATCTACGAATTTCCTGAACTGCCTTCGGATCTCAGTAAGCTAACAGACATCGAGTCCATTTCGTCTGGCTTGGGGATTGATACGCAGGGGAGACTGACCGATGATACCAATCTACATTACCAGTTTGAAGTCCCACATGCAAGGGGGTCTTACGGACAAACAGGCAGGCAGGCAGGCAGGCAGGCAGGCAGGCACAGACAGACAGACAGACAGACAGACAGACAGACAGACAGACAGATAGACAGACAGACAGACAGACAGACAGATGGACAATCGGGCAGGCAGCACTAAGACTTCATTCTGTCTTTACTAAAAAAAAGTCAGACAAGATAGATGAGCAGGCAGACAGACAGACAGACAGACAAACAGACAGGTAGACAGATGAGCAGGCAGGCAGGCAGATAAACCATCAGACAGACATCCGGACAATCGGGCAGGCAGTACTAAAACTTCATTCTGTCTTCACAAAAAAAATTCATCACTTCATCATGACTAATTTGAGGTTTCTTTGCAGTGAAAGAAATGGTTGAAAATCCCTTCGAAACACGTTCCGACAGCTTCTATTTTGTGGATAACAAGCTGATAATGCACAACAAAGCCGATTACGCGTATGACGAACCGGACGTTGCCGCGCTGTAGTTCTCTTCTCGACTACTTTGCCGAATCCAGTCGTCGTTATTTGTTAAATGTTTCTGCGCTCGTTATCCTACGAGCGATTCTGGTTTCTGGAAGGACTGCATTACTTGAGTCGACCTCATGCTTGTACATTTTACTCATTGTTTTATTAGTGGAGCCAAGCGATCGCTCCCGGTAACTCGGTTGTAATCGAGTCGCACCGTGGCTAACTACTTTAATGCCGCAGCACTTTTTTTGATTTTTGTCATGGCTTCAACTTTTATTTGGGCGTAGATGTACAATTTTCCTAACCCGGTTGTCCGTGTACTTTTTTGTACTTTATTGGCTTTTCTCTGCACGTTTTGTTCCGTCCATCTTGCCAATCTCTGCCAATTCTCACGTAGAAACACCTGAAATCTCGATGAGAGAATCATTTCGGTCCACTTCTGTTCGGGTCTGTTGGTTTAGTTTGTTACATACATGTTGTTGTATACAGCTACTTGCAGGTTACTTGCAAACTTTTGCTTTGACGTATCGTGAGCCACAAGACTGCACATGTTACAAAGTTTTAATTTCTTAAAAGCCAAAGAAATTTGGCACAGTGGAAACTGAAAACGGGTGCCAGACTACCTGGACAAATTCAAACCAAAAAGACACAATCAATCAAGCGATCAGTACTTGATTCGCGCCCTCTTGTTCGCAATGACTGAAGCGATGCGGCTCGGAATACTTTTCCACAAAGCCTCGCAGTGCTCCCAAGTAATTAGCTTGTTTCACAATTCCGGGGCAGCACGTGCAATATCCTGCACGGTTTGGACGGAAGTGTCTTTGGCCAGCTCGAATTTAATGAATCCCCAGAGATGAATCAATCAAAGAAAACGACAACAAATCAAGATTTTTGGGCAACGAAATTCGTAATGCGCAGATTGAGTTGATTGATCGATAAGCCAGTTTGAAATGTCCCCCAATCAAACAACGTGTAGTCTTATTTGTCAAACCACACCAAATCAAAAGTTTGCAAGTAACCTGCAAGCAGCTGTATGCAGATGGTCTGAAATTTGCCAGTTTGAATACCGTAATAAAGGCTAATTAAGCTGCGCTTTACATGAGGCACCGTTTTTACCTATCGTTCGTCAGTTTTTCTAGAAAAAAACAATTTATGCGTGTTGAAACAATTGCTACGGACTGTTTTAAAAATAGCGTCTTTTCTAACAGGCCGTAACATCAGGCATTTCGCTCACCTTCAGTCGCACTCGCAAATCAGAATCGAACCGTGCGAGTGAGTGAGTGAGTGAGTGAGTGAGTGAGTGAGTGAGTGAGTGAGTGAGTGAGTGAGTGAGTGAGTGAGTGAGTGAGTGAGTGAAGGAACAGCTCATTATTCTGTTACTCCTCAGTTGGGTTGATTAAAACCCTTTTAATGTATTAACTGATTGATACACGAATTTCCATACGGAGTTTTGTGGGTCCAATGGATTGACCAGAGGATTGCTAAAAGCATGTAGGGTTTAAGCAAAACAATGCCCTAGTCGATCGATTGATTGGTGCAATAGCCGCCGGTATCAATGGAATACTGTACTGCCAGCTACAGGTTGATTGCTTGATTCAAAGAGTCCTCCATATTCGCGAATGGCGATGATAGTGCACGCAGCACGGGTAAAGTAAGGTAAATTATCTTGCAGCTATAAATATTCTCGCTGATGATTTATTTGGCCAAAAGTTTAAGCCGCAAGATAATACTTTCATACAATATCGATAGCAATAGTAACACGCATAAAGGCAAACGGGGGAAAAAATAAAGCACAGTGACATCCGGTAGACACATTCACTTTCCTCTCACACGAGCTGGTCTAATCTGTTCGGCCGTCCGCGGTTCCCGCATCTGCACCAGCCGATCCATCTGCTCCATCACCTCCAGCCCGCTGAGGTTGGTTGTCTTAATTAAATACTGCTTCCCGTCGGCGAACTTTGCCCGGAGGGACGGCTCGCTGCGATCGTCCACCACCTTGGCACGGAATTCAATCGTTGGATTGGTTCGCAGGATCTTCACTCCCTGCAGGTAGCGCATGGCCTCGCGGATGGACTTTACGTTGCCAGTGAAGGGATCGAGTTGGAACTCCACCGCCTTGATGGGTTTGAGAGAGAGGAAGCGGAGGACTTTGGAGACGGCACGGTTGTAGCCGAAATGCAGGAAGGGTTTACGCATGAGGGTCAGGGTGAGTCGCATTGTATGATGTTGTGTCCCAGTGATCAGAAATAATATATTCCAGCCGGAAAATATGAATTTTAATTAGTAGCCGGGAGGGAATGGGAAGAACAAGAAATACCGTTCTTAAGAACGGTTAAACATGAAAACCAAAACAAATGAGGGGTCTGGGAGGGTGGAGCCAATGCCCCTCCCCCGGCTTGACTTAAGTTACAACACCCCCCGTCCCTTGTCCTAACCCCCCCTTGCCCCATAACGGCGCTGCATTGCAGACTGCAGGGCTTGTTCAGGGGTAGGTGCTGCAGCTACTATACACTGTAGCACTGGCTGCAGTGAATAGAAATGCATGTTGCACTGGACCATTGGTCAACAGAGGGGCGGATTCCCTGGTCATCGAAGGTACCGCTGATTGGCACTGCCAGTATACATACGGCTGTTTTCTTCTTATTACACTATCAATCCGGTAATTCTGATCAATTTTGACGACACACCACTGCTGTCGTGAATTCCTAATCGAGTCCGCCGCAGCCCGAGTTCAGGAAGAACGAATAACCGACGTCGACGACTTCTGAGGCGTGAAGTTGCTTTTTCCCTTTTCGATCGGGTTGCAGAGGTTACCATCCAAAAAAATATCCATCAAAACTCTTACTTCTTCTAAAAAAACAACAGAATTTTTAACCGACCAGCTTCTGAAATGTACCAGCAAGTTCTAGTAAAAAAATTGCGGTACAGTAGAAGTCCTCATATTTTGCGTACGTCACATGCCCGTTTCAATACGTTTGCCCCATAACGAAACTACGCCGAGACAAGGCACGGAATAGAAACATGCCTGTGACGTACGCAAAATATGAGGACTTCTACTGTACATTAACATGCACGGCAGTGACGGCACCGCTTGCAAGAGCGACGCAGGCGCCGCCGCCGCGATCACTTAAGAAATGTCGCGTCACTACTCACTACTATCATCTGGGCCCTGTGTGGTGTACGCGTCGCACCGCACAAGGAAACAGGGTCGGTACTCAAGCCGCTCGGTAGATTTTAGTTTCAGAGGACCGAGACCGGTGGCGTCGGAGCAAATTACGTTTCTTTTGTTTATGTTTTTGTGTATGAGTATTTTGCGAGCTATTCCAACAACTGGTCGACTGGTGTTTCCGGTAACAGCGTGTCATTTGCTCTTTGTTCAGCGCTTATTCCTTTCAGCCGCCTTCTAATGGCGCTATCCAATGAAGAAGCAACTCGGCTTACCTCGGGACAGGAGGATGCCACCAAGGTAAGATCAAGAGTACGGACCTACAGAATTTGAACTCTACAGATTTCTAGCGGAAGTACTAATGCGTGCGACTGCAACTTGCGCAGTAGCGTATAGTCCCCATAGTCCATTTATTGATTGATTGATTGAGTGATAGATCGATTGATTGATTGATTGTTTGTGTTTGAATTATGTGTTCTTCAATTATGCAGGACTTTATCTTCAACCACACGATGTTTCGCATCAAAGATCCGAAGATCTCTCTCGATTTCTACAGCCGCGTCCTTGGGATGAGGTACGGCACCGAAACCGTACTGTATCACATAATCCCGTGATGAAACCCGTACGGGGCAATGGGCAAAGCAGTTGCGTCTCAAATGTGTATTAGCTGCATTCTTTATTTCACAGGCTCTTGCGGAAGATGGACATGGAGGCCGGAAAGTTTACAAATTACTTCATGGGATATGAATCCGAGGGAGACATGCCAAAAGGCGATGACGAAAGACGAATTTGGTTATTCAGTCGGAAGGCGATCCTTGAGCTGTGCCAGTACGTACCGTATGTTTGGTGTACAGTACAATCAACGACAAGATTGAGTACACTAGAGGGTCCGGGGTATGGGCAAAAGGGGCGGAGGAGGGGGTGGTCAGGTGGTTGATTGTTCGATTGTTTGAAAACTACCCCCTGCCCCGCCCCTTTTGCCCATTCCCCGGACCCTCCAGTGTATTCAATCTTGTCGTTGACTGTACACTGGAGGGTCCGGGGTATGGGCAAAAGGGGCGGAGCAGGGGGTGGTTGATTGTTCGATTGTTTGAAAATTACCCCCTGCCCCGCCTCTTTTGCCCATTCCCCGGACCCTCCAGTGTATTCAATCTTGTTGGTTGTAGTAACGCACCTTGAATAGACTTTGATTTTGGTCCTTGTGTATTTTGATTTACAATTGACATTATCATTGCAGCAACTGGGGCACGGAGAATGACGACTCGAAGTATCACAACGGAAATTCCGAACCAAGAGGTTTCGGTAAGCCAGCATGCAGTTCTCTCAATTGTTTCCGTTCCTCTAGAAGTAGAAGAACCAATAATACCGGAAATGGATTTACTGTTTAGGACATATTGCGGTGACGGTGCCGGATGTCTACAAGGCCTGTGAACGCTTCGAACAACTCGGAGTGAAATTCATCAAGAAACCTGATGGCGGTACTAATTTTATCGTTATACTATCGGTTTTATCGGCTTTATCTAAAACCGTTTTTATCTTTCTCCTTTTAGGGCAGATGAAAGGGCTAGCATTTATTCAGGACCCGGACGGATATTGGATTGAAATAATTGGGCCCAAGACGGCGTAGAACGGGGCGTGTTTCTTTGTCCGGCACTTTTGTTTCATCTTTTGCACGGGCTAAAGATTATGAGATTTGATTAAGCTTACCGTTACCGTTCAGGCATACATGTACACTTCCATGATCTACAATGTAAATGCAAATAATTGAACCATCCATCCATGACTAAAAATGCTTGCCCTGTTTCAGTTTTTTAGTCATTCAGTATTCAGTAATGCTCACAACTCGCACAAATACGGACAAAGAACAGAAGGCGTGGCACGATCACGCATCACGTGGATGATTGACCATTGGGCGATTAAATTGTTCATTCCGTTTGTCTGTCACATCACATGGCTACCTCTAATAGAACGGATTTCTTAGCACCTGTAAAACCTTTTGTGGCTTAGTTAGCGAGAAAAATATTTTATTTTTTAAGTTATAAAACAAAAATAAATGAAAGGTACCGGTACTCGTACGATGATCGTTGGCAGGAGTGAGTTTATTTTCCGCGAGCGAATATTTTGTTCTCCACGGCTGAACAATTCGTTCTCCGCGAGCGAACATTTTGTTCTCTTCGGCTGCACATTTTGTACCGACTGGCTGATGCTTATTACACTCCGCAAAACTGTCCAATTTCTAACTGATAGTACTGTACTGTACTGAGTAATCTCTCTGCCCAGATTCACAATGGATGTCTCAGAAATAGCGAGGAATTCTACCGAAATTCCCAGCGTAACGGGGGCATCCTCGAAGTCCACAGCAAAAGCGGTGTCTGATCCCACTGGATCGCAATTGAGCGAGTCGAACGACCACAACAGTAACGAAGCCTCCGCTGTGTCCCTTCAGGCGTCCATCCTCACCGCACATCAAAACCGCGAACACCGTCTACGGGCACAGCGGCAGCGGGCCCTGAAGTCCGTCACTAAATACAACACATTCCTCAATCAGCAGCGCGTTGCGGAACGGAAGAATTATTTTGATCTGCAGACCAATGTAAGCTAGAAAATCATGTCAGTCCCTTCAATCAACTAATCAAGCAACTCGAGCTGAGCGATATCTACTTCTCCGAGGCTACAGTCACTTGATTGATTGATTGATTGATCCATATGGCGACGTTATTTTTCATGAATGGAACCGCTTCCTATTGCAGCTTGTCCACGTGCCTCGACGGAGCGTGCGGGTGTTAGCCCCCAATTCGGAGCTTTACCAGATGCAGCTGGTCGAGGCGCGGAGTGGGAGCGGTCCGTTCAGGCGGCCAGGCAATCTGCAAGGACCAGCACCCAACCTCTTTGCCAAGAAGACTGGCGCATATCCCGCTGCGCTCATGTTTTCGCCTCCACAATACTCCGATTCTGTACCCATGTAAGCTTCCTTATATAATTTAATGGATATGGGGTAGGGAGTTGCTTACACGGTAATGAATCCAGGAAGCTTTGAATTTGAACATGAAAAATTGGATGCAGCGGCGAAAGATTGATTGATTGATTTATTTATTTATTGATTTATTGATTGATTGATTTATTTATTTATTTATATAACAGTTAGTGAACCAGTCTTATATATACTATTTATTTTGTTGAACGTGGGTTTTTAATGTACTAGTAGTACTTTCTATAAGCGACAAAACTTCCGTTTTGAGCGAATCTTGTGTTTGAATGGCAAATATAGCAAATAATCAAGAGTAAGTTTAATGTGAAAATGCGTGATCAGTTTCCAACGGTCATCGTATGTTTGAATTGATTCCAAATTCCAATAGGCTGCTGTACCTTTGCTGGTGCTTGGTGGATCGGGTCGAGTGAAACCACAATTCACAACTGTTTAGTTTACTTTTGTTGACCGGCCTAATCGCGTTTGTTTGTGCGTTGCAGATTTTCTCCTAAGGAACTCGGTTATTTGCCGCTGACGACGACGGTCCACACTGCGCCACCGTTTGCCGTGCACTGTCTGAATCTGTCCGCCGAAGAGTTCCGAAAGATGAGAGGCATCGACGCTAACGGCCAGATATCCGATGCGGACGATTCTGATTTGGACGAGAAAGATGACATCGAAATGTCCGATCTCACTGGAAGCGCAACCAATAACGCCGTACACGAAGGGGTCCTTCCTTTCACGCCCGTCAAGACGATTTACGACATGAAACCCGAATCAGCGATAACACCAACGCCTGCCGGTCGAGGTCGGACATTGAAAAAGGATGTCGACACGCTCAGTGTCGTCCTCTCCCCCGAGGTTGGTGCAGCTGCATCAGATGATTTGATGTATATTTGCCCGTGTTTTTGTGCTGTTGTCCGGGTCATTATTGTTATGTGTATGTGTGGCATCAAATGACGAAAAGTTACAGTTTTGATTTGATTTGATTGAAAGTCATTTGATCATTTGATTTCTTATCACTCCTTCTTGTCATGAAAATTTGATTTGAATTGAATTGATTTGATTTGATTTGATTTGATTTGAATTGATTTGATTTGAATTGATTTGAATTGACATTTGACATTTGATGCCATTCCTAGTTATGTGTATGTGTGTTGTTTATGAGCGTCATTTCCGGGATGTCTGTACGGTACTTTTAGCTTTCAATCTCGATAAATGTGCCTTCTCACTATGGTAAATATTTTCGCAACGACAATTAGTAGAAATGGACATCTTGGTTGATATTTGACCCACTTTTCAGAAAGAACCTGTTCCCCCCGTTGCTGTGCTCCAATTGCCGATCGAGATTCCACCCTGCCCAGCAAACACCTGTTTCAACTGCCACACACGAGCGTATCAGCCCCCACTGCCACCGGCCGAAGTCGTCAAGCCGGCCAAAAAGAAGAGAGGAAAGAAAAAGCCTGCTGAACCGACAGCGGCTGAACTGGCCAGCGAGACCCTCATCGGGTGTTCGAACTGCACTAAATTGAGTATGCCTTCTTATTCGCGTATTAATTTTTGGAGCTTTATACTTGAAAAGCTGATTGGTATGCTGATTTTCTTACAGTTCATCCCAGCTGCATGCACCTCTCGAAGGGCACCTTATTTGCAATTCAAACCTACCAATGGCAGTGCACCGACTGTAAAGTCTGCCTGAAATGCAACAGCCCTGCTCAAGAGGTGAGACTGCTCCTGGATCATTTTTGGTGTTTATGGTCACATGTCTTACCGGCTGCTTACAGGAGAAACTAATGTTTTGCGACTTCTGCGACCGGGGCTATCACAATTTCTGCGTCGGAGTCCCCAGAATACCGCATGGAAGGTGGCTTTGCCATGGGTGTGCGGTCTGTTCGTTGTGTGGAGCCAGTCGGCCGAATCTTGAAGGCAAACGAGGTCGTGCCTGCATCTGGCAGCCTGATGTAAGTAACTGGTTCCTTTATCCTTTCGAAATCTGTCTTCAGAATCGGCTCAAGGGCTTGCGACTGACATGAGGTCTAAACGTCTTTTTGTTGTTACTCTCGTAGTGGGATGAGGATGCTGCGGGAAATGTGACTACCATCCGAACGCTTTGTTATCCTTGCTTCAAGTAAGTTGATCGTGATGTGGACTTTTTAGTCATGTCTCTGAGACGAAAGTCAGACTGTGAACCACCAGGCAACTCGACGTGACAGACATAGACAGACAGGCAGATAGACATACAAACATACAGACATTAAGACATACAGACATTAAGACATACAGACATTAAGACATTAAGACATACAGACATTAAGACATACAGACATTAAGACATACAGACATTAAGACATTAAGACATGCAGACATTAAGACATACAGACATTAAGTCCAGAAAATAGGCTAAACGACACAAGGGGCAAGGTTTATCATACCATGAACGTATTTATTTTTCACTTAAAAGTAATAAAATTACAGATCTGAAAACAAAAATTGGTAGCTAATGCGTAAGCAAACAGCGGGATTTACCAGACTAGAGACAAGATGATTCAGGCAAAGATTGCTCGTCTGTACTACTGTCTACCATATCGATTGAACCCGGCGAGACCCCCTTTTATTGAAATATGAACAAATTTGGACCGGTTCAAATTACTCGAGCTGTCTCTTTTTCCAGGAAGAAAAAGGGCTCTAGCAAGGGCGAAGAGGACGACGGGGAAGGGGACGACGACGAAGAGGACTCGAAAGCGGAAGCAGATTAGCAGCTGAAAAAAATCATCGCCCCACGGACCTCTCTTTTCACTGCCAGAACAACAACATCCCGTTGGCTTAATATTGATCTCCATTCGGATTTGTGGTTTTACCCCACGTCGTCAGCCTTCTGTTCTGCGCTGTCATAATAGCCCCAGAAGGAAGTCCCATGTCATTGATTTTCTACCCCGTCCCTCCCCACCGGCTTGTTCTGTGGACTTGCTTAATTTGTGTAAACAGTCCCTTGCCTCGCAAGGAACAGTCCCTTGCCTCGCAAGAATGAGCCAAATAACGGAAGGAACCCAACGCTGATGTTAATCTTGAAGTTTGTCTGTTTTTGTTTTAAGCTATTGCGTACTTCGCTAGTACATTCTCATTCTACTTGTAGACAGTGTGCGGTAATGCATTGCAACCTGTGCGAAGTTGCATCTGTACTCTGTATTTGTCTTCTGCCAAATGAAAACGTTTTCATGGAACCGTTCTCGTTGTCTCTTTCTGCTGAAAGTCTTATTACTCTCACTAATTCTTAAACACTAACGTGTG
>LRSR01009498.1:0-11749 GCA_001579985.1 Hypsibius dujardini | reverse complement strand
CTCCAGTGTACTCAACCACCTGACTACCCCCTGCCCCGCCCTTTTTGCCCATACCACGGACCCTCCAGTGTACTCAACCACCTGACCACCCCCTGCCCCGCCCTTTTTGCCCATACCCCGGACCCTCCAGTGTACTCCATCTTGTCGTTGATTGTATGACTATCCCACGTCGAGGGTTATTCCATTGCCGTATTAGGTCATGGGCGTGTTTGCTGCATCTTTTCTGGTCTGTTCCCTTCCGGATCCTGACAGTAAGATCGAAAAACATTGCAATTTTCAGGTGTCTGTTAGACTGTGATTGTCGTTTGTTATTGCAGACTCTGATTTGGATTTGATAGTGCTCGTTGATCAGCATGCGCTTCACGAGAGAATCCGACTTGATGATCTGAATAACGGCAAGAATTCCGTAAACGTCTGTCAATCTCCCTCCTTAAGAAGCTGTCATCCCATTTTCAGCTTGTTTTGGAACGTCCCCGAGAAGAGTGGCGTCGGTTGCGCTTGTTCCCGCGATGACGTTATACTTTCCCACCACCCAGCTCGCTGACTTGTCCACCTTGTCGAAGTCGTGCGAGAAATTCGGAGTTAAATTGGCGTCGTTCGACCTGCCAGCTCAGTCCGTGGCGGTCAGTCGCGTGCCGACGATTCTCGCGGATCGACACCGATCCAGCAGCGATCGGGAAGCCTTGCGAGGGGATTTATCGATCCTTATACAGGAAATCCTAGAGGTACTACAAACATGGCCACAATTCTTTAAGCCAAAAAGGGTGGTCCGAATTCGAGCCGAATTAAGTCACCGCACGCACGCGTTCTTGACCTCAGCTGGCCATGCAGCCTTAACTCGATTGATCGATTGATTGAACTTGTTTATTTTGGCGGAATTCAGAGCAGCTTGCTTAATCTAATTTTTCCGCTGGGCCGGGTATTAAATCAAAGATTCAGGAGAAAGCAGTGGCAAACTCTAGCTAGGAGTAGCTCAAACTCAGACCACCCTCATGGCTCGAACTTAGCCACCCAAAATTATGGTCGTGTGTGTACCCGCTCTGTTTCTTCTGCCATTGTTGTTACTGGACAACACCTTCTAACTATGCATGGCTGATTTGTGTTCCGCAGATTTTAACTTCTGCATCGACGAGCTCTTTCATTCTCCCACCTATACTGGTCAATTTGCTCTCAACCGCCGCATGTCGAGGTACTTGCTTTCGAGAACCCCGAGTGTCTCTACTGTGTCTGTGTCTCTGACTGTGTCTGTGTCTGTGATTGTGACTGTGTCTGTGTCTGTGACTGTGACTGTGACTGTGTCTGTGACTGTGTCTGTGACTGTGTCTGTGTCTGTGACTGTGTCTGTGACTGTGTCTGTGATATTTGCAAGATACATGTAACTCCAGGAGCGATCAAATTCGGAGAAGCGGTTCCTGTCACTCAATTGACGAGGCTTTTTCGAGCTGCGTCGGAATGTCCACTCCCCTTCCAATGTGCTCATGGCAGGTGATGTGACTCATAATTGCCCCCTTTGTTCAACGAAAACTCAACCTTGGAGATATACTTCCCATTGCAGACCCAGCATGATCCCTATTTTGTCGGTGCCACAGCCACGCCCTCTTCCGGTTCGTTCGATTCCTCATCGAGCACGATTTTCATTATTCCTTATTTAAATGTCCCCTTCCTTTAGCCAAAAAAGGTAGCTTGGAGAGGCTTCCTTGAACGAAGCACACACACGAAGCCGATAATCTATCGGAGCTCCCACTAATCCCGATATTCCACGCGTGTTCTTTTCAACCGAATATGTTCCCGTGTTTTCACGCAGATTATACAGAGTAATAAAACATCTAAAATCATACATGAAAAAAACACATGCCAAATCCAGACTGTACAATACAAATGCGACGTGGATCCAGCCCGAGGAGGGAAAAGGCAAATATGGAAGACAGTTTTCAAAACTGAATTTGCAGCAAGACATCATCAGACAACAGAGGACCTCATTTCCATCACAAATAATTACGCACCGGTTATAAAGCAGTGTACATAAGCATAAAGACCTCTCCCTGGGCAGAATAAAGTGCACCCACGTAAAACGATTGTCAGCGTTTCGAGGCTACAACTCCATTCGAGGCTGGATAGGTCTGCAGCAATTTTGGCGCTACAAACGAAGAAATATTCACCGTTTAAAATCAAGATGACTGCTTCGGACTGCGAAGCAGAAATGCACAAACTGTTAAACAGTGTACAGGCAGACAATTACCGGTATCCATCACGCGGAGCAACAATGTTTCGATGTATGTGGACATCCGATCAATTTCTGCCTGCTGATCTGCATTCCGCTTTTCTGCGTCCGCCAATTTGGCAATCAAGTCCTAAAAAGGAACGAATACCCTTGTAGCCCACACACTTTGTGAAACAACTCTTACAGTAGTCTTATCTAGTTTCGGTTTGATTTGTTTGTTACTAAGCCTTCCTGTCTTACTTAAATACTTAAGGTCCAAAAAAACTTAGGGTCCAAAAAAAGGAAGGGAAGAATCTCAATGGAGAAGTGTGCAAGCAGTCGGGTAGAGGCGACACTTCGGTTCCTTAAAAACGACTTATGCGCCGCCTGCTGGCCTGCCCGCCTGGTTAAACGCTTTTACCTCGTAGTCTTATCTTGTTTCGGTTTGATTTGTTTGTTACTAAGCCTTCCTGTCTTACTTAAAAACTTACTCCTTTTTCCAGGTGTCCGTATTTTCGCATCAGCTCCTTCGGAACGTGTATCATCTCCGGTGACGCCGGCTCGGCTTCCGTGAATCGCGACGCATGCATCCCGCCAAAGAAGTCGCCGTTCGGTGGGCGGGGCGACCGGTCGCTGTCACTCAACGTGCTATGTCGCTTTGCTGCAGAAATTGAGAAAGCAACGTCTATGAAGCCAGATGGCACTAACCGTCTACACACCTGGCAAAAGCCTTGCGCTGACCGAATTAAGCACTTTGACTCGGGGGCTGTGTACAACAGTCATGCAACGAGTGTAATGGCTTAACTCGATTAGCGCAAGGTATTTGCCACGCGTGTAATCCTCCTCAACACTCACTTTCCACGACCATGCTGTTGGCACTGAGCGCCTTGTTGCGCGCGCTCTCCGCCTTGACCGGCTTCGGGGTGTCCTCGTGAACCTTCTTGCTGTTGGATTTGGGAGTGTCATCGTTGTTGCCGTTTCCGTTGCTGTTGCTGTAGCTCTTGATGTCCACTTGACTTTGCGTTCTCGGGAGCGTTCCCCCGCTCACCTGTCAATGGAAATGTAGAAATGTCTAAATAAGTTTCTGAAAGTTCAGATTGTTGATTGATTTGGTGTAGTATGGGCAAATCTTGATTGATTTGGTACCACAAGGCACACCTAACATTGTCAGGTTGGCGAGTGAACACTTGATTGATTGGTTGATTGACTAACGTGAACACTGATTAGCCAGAGGTTGATTGATTGATTGCACTTGACTGGCCAAAGTATCAATCAACCCCTGGCGAACCGTAGCAAGTTTTTCCCCCAGCTGTATTACAACGAACCGTGTTAACGACAGAGGTGACGATCGACTTTGTTTTGCTGAAGCTGGATGACTTGGACACCACCGGAGGTGGCGCAACAATGGGCGGGGCCAGGTGGGCGACCGGCGATTCCGGTTCCCTCTCCCGTATGTCCACGGATGATGTGAAGCTTAGATCATCGCTGTTCTGTTCGTGGCAAGAAATGACAACCCCGTTAAGACTCAGCAGTGGCCAAACAATGACTGAACTTGGAGGTCGGTGTTGCCAACCTTTGCTGACGTATTGCTTCTTTGTGTGCTCAAATTCGGTGTCAACTGCGATGCCGGCATCTGATGAGCCTTGGAAGGCGGCGTGAAGCCATTCTCGACTTTGGACTGCTCGTTGATTTTGAGTTGTGATCGTGACAGCGAGGAAAAGAGCCCCGACCCGAAGCCGGAACTTTTGGTGCTGCTGATGTCCATGACTGAGCCGTGGTGTTTACGATTGGGGAGGGTGGTACCTGAAGCGCAGAGGGAGGAGGAAGGTAAATACAGCAAATATTTCAGATATTCTTATTACGCCTTCCGTTAAATAGCTGTAAAACGAGGTGATTCATACCAAACGTCTTCGACAGTGTGGATCGGAAGCTCCCTGAACGCTCCTTCTTTCCGCCATTCTCCAGCAGATTAGGCACACTAACGGCAAGATTCTGCACGTAAAAGTTTAGTCGCACTTGAATTTCTCCGCGGTATTTTTCCTCTTTCCCAGAGTCCTTTTTCTTGCTCCTTAGCGGAAACCACCTGAAAATTAAGTCATCAACAGCCGGGAGTTACCAAACGGACCTAACTGATTGTTAATCCCTGCACGCGTCTGACAAACTGCCTGCTTGTCTATCTGTCTGCCTGCCTGCCTGTCTGCTTGTCTATCTGTCTGCCTGCCTGCCTGTTCAGTCTGCCTATCTGTCTGTTTGTCTATCTGTCTGTCTATCTGTCTGTCTGTCTGTCTGTCTGTCTGTCTGTCTGTCTGTCTGTCTGTCTGCCTGCCTGTCTGCCTGCCTGCCTGCTGTGTCTGCCTGCCTGCCTGTGTGTCTATCTGTCTGTTAATACATCCTGCGTGCCCATGAATCTGATGTATCGGAAAGGCACCCGGCCTAGCATTCTGACACTCCAATGTAACGAACAGTCTGCCGGTCTGTAAAGTTATCACCGTATCCTTTTCATACAGATTTTTGGGTCGATCGTAGAAATTCAAATCCGTCAACGGAAGCTCGACCCGCCCGAGGAAGTCATCCGTTCCAATTGTATGCTTATGATAAGCGCTCAGGACAATCGATCCCGTCAAATCCGTAACACGACTGCAAACAGAGAACATATCCAACACATGATAAGTAATCCGAGTTATCCCACCTGAATTTACGACCCTTTCACCCAGCTTATCAATCAACAAGGGCAAGACGATACCGACGATGACGTCGATGCCACTTCCGCACTTGTCATGCCAAGAGTCCACACTCCACAACAGGCGTGCATCAAAAGTCAAACACGCCACTCAGTTACCGGGAGACAGAGATAGAGGCACACAACGACACAGTCAAGCGCTGATAAAAAATTTAATAGGCCGAACTTCATTTGACTGCGGGGAGGTTACGGCGCTGAGGCACAACCGAGAAATTATTGAACCACCACGTACAGCTCGCATTCTTCGTTCCACTCGGGAGCCTTTGTCTTCTCCAGTACGGAAGTCTCAAACTTCTCCTTCCCAAGCTGGATGGTGATGTAGGCATTGTTAGTTTCTGCAAGGAAAGCACACGAATGTTAGAAGCGAACCTCGTCAGCACATGCAGCAAGCTCGTCGACTGATTGATTGATTTGTCGACTGATTGATTGATTTGTCGACTGGTTGACTGATTTGTCGACTGGTTGACTGATTTGTCGACTAATTGATTGATCAGTCATGTCACTCAAATGTAAAATTAACTAAAGATACAAACAGTTTCTGGCACCGCGTAATACAGAAATAATACTAGTCGTTTGGGGCTAAATCATATTTCAGGGCTATATCCTTAAAG
Source organism: Hypsibius dujardini (assembly GCA_001579985.1). Lineage (NCBI taxonomy): Eukaryota > Metazoa > Tardigrada > Eutardigrada > Parachela > Hypsibiidae > Hypsibius > Hypsibius dujardini. The sequence continues at coordinate 6,198 of LRSR01009498.1, read as the reverse complement.
TAATTCAACAAATATAGGGAGAAAAAATTGGGAAAACCTCAATATTGTTTACATGCGTTGATTGATTGATGAAATCACCTCAATTATTACTTTTTGAAATCAATTTCTTTGCCCCAGTTATTACAGACAGTTTTCTACCTCGCTTACTATATAAATATAATGCTGCTACAGAACAGCTTCTCGTTTGATACTGAATTCGTCATAAAAGCAAATTTCAGGTTCATATCACAAAAGTATTTGAAGAAATATCCGCAGAAAAAAATATCTAAGTTTCAACATAGTCTACATGCGTTGATTGATTGATGGACTCACCTCCGTTTTTGCTTTTTGGAATCAAATTTTTCGCCCTGATCACCGTGACCTGCACGTGAGTGGGGCTCCAATGGGACATCTTTTCGATCGGCCAGTTAGTTCTCCATCACAAAATAATAACTCCAAACCACGGTGACGCGGCGCAAAGAGATAAGCAACGTCAGAATACAGCCGAGTGGTGTTTCCAGTGAGCGCTTGCTTTCCACGATGTCAACAAACACCACATCCGACTGTCCACGCTAGCCGAGAGGATTATCGCGATAGCGTGTCAGCCTCAAGTATCCTGTAATTCGGATTGAGAGGAGAAAAACTCTTCAAAAACGTCAGGGTTTAACGACAGGGACGTAGATGGATGAAGCGACGGTGTGTCAGAGAGAAAATTCATTCATTCATGATGTCGTCTCCTTGTGAGTGAGCAGGTGACTCCAATTCCACTTCCACAACTACGGGAATTCCAATTCCACAACTAAGGGAATTTCAATTCCACTTCCAGTAGCAGATCGGTTGGAACTTTGAGTTCAAATGCCTAATTAGACGCGGCCCATGTGGTACACGGAACTTCGTATTATTTTTTCCCAAAATTTTTGTGTTTCAACCGCTTTAACAATAATCGAAGGAAAGATTCCGATTCCGAAGACAAAGAGCGTTAGAGTTAGAATTGAAGATCCCGTAAACGCCGATTCCACCCCCACCTGGCTTCCAATGGAGTCCGTCAGTCGTGATTGTGGCGGCGCTGCAGTCTCTCGCTAAGAATACTCGTGACTGTGAAGGAGACCTTCATCTCGACGGTGTGATTTATGCGGTCGCGTACAAGAGTAGTCACCGGAATTTTTCGCGCCGGTTTGACGACGAGAGACGACGGAGAGAAGCGGCATACCTGTTGCTGTTGTAGTAAAAAAAATTCTCTCTCTTTATTGTTGTGTGTGTATGTCTGTGTCTGTGTGTCTGTGTGTGTGTCTGTGTGTGTGTTCAATGCAAAGCCGGCCAACGCGACGAAAGGGTGTTAAAGGGCAAGAGAGTGCAAACCGGTCCCCCCTCCCTCCCCCCTCTCTCTCCCTCTCTCTCCCTCTCTCTCTCTCGCTCATCACCTCTTCATCGTCACAAAAGCGTGACCGTCAACTGTACGTGGCGTGGTGCGACCGACGGTGCCGGCCACTGGCACTTTGCATGCTAATATCATAACATGCCTTCCTCCTCTCTCTCTCGCTCTCTCTCTCTCTCTCTCTCTCTCTCTCTCTTCTCTCTCGGTGTGGTCGCGAATTATGATTGCAACAACGACATGCTCGCTAATTGGTGTGTATTTGCGTTACGTCTGGTCGGCCTGCCCGAACAAGAAGCATATCGCGAGTCTTGACAGTCCAGCGTGTGTCTGTAAATGCCTGTAATTACTGCAAAAACAAAAGACATCCATTACCGCAAGCCGCTCTCTCGTCGTCGGAGGCTTAAAACAGCGGCAAAAATAGCTACAGTAAAAACACTTGCTGTTGAATTATATGTACCGTATTCCCCCGATCTCAAGGGACAGTTAAGCCCCACCCCCTCCAGTCATCGGTTGACTGTTCAATCGGATTCACTGTGTNTGTCGTGTTTGGTTGAAATTTAAGCGCAACTTGGCAGCGATTGATTGATTGATCAAGCGGGATTTCTCGACGCACAAATTTGATTGATTGATTGATTGATTGTAGGTAAACAATAGCAAACGGTGATGAACAGACAAGATCCGGGGTGGATCAAATTAACTAGTAGGGCAAAAAAGTGTCCCTTGAGATCGGGGGAATACGGTATACTGTTCCAGCTAGTGCGTGTATTATTATTTAACGCTAGTTTCTCTGCTGCAGTGTGTGCAGGAGAATGAGGGTGGAAAAAAAGCCGTGTATTTAGTTTCTGAACTAGAAATACTCGTATTAGGCTTTTTCTCTAAAACAAATAAGGCCTAAACAAAACCACGAATCTGATGTTGGGTACCGTAATCCCCCGATCTCAAGGGACACTTTTTTGCCCTACCAGTTAATTTGATCCACCCCGGATCTCATCTGTTCATCACCGTTTGCTATTATTTACCTACAATCAATCAATCAACTAATTCAATCTGTTCGTCAAGACATTGCGCCTAATCAATCAATCAATCAATCGGTGCCAAGTTGCTCTTAAATTTTAACCAATCACGACACAGTGAATCCGATTGAATAGTCAACCGATGACTGGAGGAGGTTGGGCTTAACTGTCCCTTGAGATCGGGGGAATACGGTAACTATTTTCAGGGCGGAAAAGCAAAAGTTCTCAGCGAAGGCGCCTCTCGCTGTTCTTCTCGGATCCTTGGTTGAATCCGCCCAATATCGCCACATAGCGACTTGGCCTTACAGTAAGCGACAAAATTTAATCTAACGGAGGGTCCAGGAAATGGGCAAAAGAGGCGGGGCCAGGGGTAATAATTGAACAATCAACCAACCAATCAATCGATCAATCAATCAATCAATCAATCAATTAATCAATTGACTAATCAACTCCGCTCCCTTTGCTCCGGTGATTGATTGATTGATTGATTAGGTATTATCCCTGCCCCGCCCCTTTTGCCCATTGCCGGGACCCTCCATTAGATTACAGGAATTGGGTAGGCGAAACGTTGTGGAAACACTCCACTCTCTACAAATCTCGATCGCGTGGGTTGTCGTCCTTGAGATGTCGCCATTAGTCTCCTTGGAACCAGTATATACTCCTAGGTAGCCGCGGCTTCTGCGAATTTTTCACTGCAATTTCATCAAGTCCAATAATCCGCTTCGAAATTGGCTGGTGGTGGTCCCATATTGTGAAAAAAAAGTCCGGCCGAGCAGGCCAAATAGTGACTTGCCCATTTAGCCGGAGTTTCTCCGGCCGAATAGCTTTGACCATATAAATTCTGTTCGCTTACTGTAACCAACCCTATTGTAACTACTGTAACTATTGTAACTATTGTAACTACTGTAACTACTGTAACTATTATAACTACTGTAACTACTGTAACTACTGTAACTATTGTAACTACTGTAACAACTGTAACTATTGTAACTACTGTAACTACTGTAACTACTGTAACTACTGTAACTATTGTAACTACTGTAACTACTGTAACTACTGTAACTAACGTGCCGATTGAGTGGGCCCGTTCACCAAATTAACACTGTAGGGGACAAATATACGGAAAAGCACGACTGTACAATCAGGCAATCAACGAGGAGGAAACCTACTCTTTTCGCTCAACAATTCCGGATTTCACGAAGGAATTCCGGATGCACTCCTCGGTGATCTTCTCCCAAGACTCTGAAACGAATTCTAAAATTTCTTGACGATTCGGTGTGCAAAGATTCCCTTTTTTCATCCGCTCTTCCTCGTGTGCCTTCTTCCACCTGTTAAAGGGCTTTGCGGACAGAGGACAGTGAATGAAACTGAACGTTCAATCGAGCGCAGAGCCATACCGAGGGAGGCGGGGCTTAGCTGTCCAAAAGTTTTAAAGTCAAGTAAAGTTAAGGTTTACCTCGTACTGAAGTTTCGTCGCGGTGATATGTGAATCGGGCATGCCGAAACCAAGGTGGCGCCATAGTCTTTGATGAAATTCACTATAGCAACTGCCGACTGCCCGCAGTACAGTTTGCCTGCTTCATTCATCCATAAACCCTATCAAATCAAATCACAATAGAACGTCTGACTGTTTTTTTTTCCTTGTTATGGAACATCATTTCAGGGGTAGTTTTAACAGCAATTTTACTTTAATACCATCTGATCTCGACCAGACGCCACTATGAGTATAGAGGGAGAGGACGCAGAGAGTGGCGACACCTATCAGGAACCTCTGCTGGATCCGTCGCCGTCACGGCCAACGGATCATGGCCAGAACGAGGCCTCGGGAGGTACATTACAGTACTGCAAATCGTAGCACGGACTATTGACTGTATTTTTATTGGTTGATTGGTTGATTGATTGACTCGTTTTGCATGTGTACTTCAAAGACGCCACTGAACCGCCGCGGATATTCGGCGGAGTCAAACCGACGGCCGCGCCGCGGATGACCAAGGAATCCCTGCTGAAGATTTGCCGTGAGCTCAAACTTTACTCCACACCTGCTCTCAACGATATCCTCTATCTTAACCATCGAGGTATGGACCGTCAAAGGTCCGCGATTAGACCCTGGCCGGCAGTCTGCAATGTACTACTCTAATTCTCTAGGGTTTATGCGGATTGAGAATTTGGATGCCTACACCGGATTACGATGCATTTTCCTCGGTAGCAACGGGATACAGCGGATCGAAAACTTTAACCATTTGACCGATTTGCGCAGTCTCTTCCTTCAGGACAATCTCATTTCACGGCTCGAAAACCTGGAGGGACTGCACCGGCTTGTCAACCTCAATCTCAGCAACAATCGCATCCTCAAGATCGAGAATCTTGGCAAGTCTAGCCATCTAATTTGCCAGATTTGTATTTTCTGCTTATTGAGGCGGTCCGAATTTCGCGTTTCTAATACTTATGCCACCATCCACCTGCCTATTTGTCTATCTGTCTATCTGTCTGTCTGTCTGTCTGTCTGTCTGCTGCCTGTCTGCCCGTCTGCCTGTCTGTCTGCCTGTCTGTCTGTTTGTCTGTGCGAGCAATGTACTACATTAATGCTACAATAATAGTGCCTTTTTTTATTTGTTAGATTCTCTGCCGAAACTGTATTCTCTCGAATTGGCACATAATCTTCTGGCCACAGCGGACGACATAGACCATTTGCGACGCTGCTCCGCCATCGAAATACTAGATCTCTCACATAACCGGCTGGATGACCCGCGCATAGTTGATGTCTTAGCCGCCATGCCCAGTCTGGGAGTCTTGAACCTCACGGGAAACCCTGTTGCATCTCGCATTCCAAATTACCGGAAGACTTTGATTTGTCGACTGAAAAGCCTGAATCACCTGGACCAAAATCCGGTTTCTCCCAGGGATCGCGCTTGTGCAGAGGCTTGGTAAATTGTAATTGGCAGTCGATAGGCAATACTACATACAAAAATGCATGCAGACAGATGCCTAAATTCAGACACAGACACAGACACAGGCACAGGCACAGGCACAGAAACAGACACAGGCACAGGCACAGGCACAGGCACAGAAACAGACACAGACACAGACACAGGCACAGGCACAGGCACAGACACAGACACAGGCACAGGCACAGACACAGACACAGACACAGACACAGACATTGGTCTAGAAGCAGATTTGGGTACAGAAATTGACACAGATATAAAAACGGCTTTGCATTTTGACTACAGGTACAGAGGCGGTAGAGAAACCGAGATGGCAGAACGTCAGGAATGGATTACTAAACGACAGCGAAACACTAAGGAAAGCGTTCGAAGTAAGCCACAAGGAGAAAACCAAATTATTTCGATTTTTATAATTGCTATAAATCTTTACTGAGTACTTAAGTTTCTTTAGACCTTCTGAACCTGCGTCTGGCCGCTCGTCAATCAAGAGATACAGTGAATCTGATTGTCCAGACGGTCGAAGCCTCAGCATATGCGTCGCTGGATGCAGTTTCATGCACAAAAGAATTCCTCTTGTCAAGGTACCAAAGCTTGTCCGCAGCATTAGTGGAGGACCCTTTCTGTTCATCCTCGGACTACCCTGCTCTCGAATTGGTGGGGCAGACGCAAACTTTCGACATCGTATCTCAGCATCCAGTTCCGGCCTATATGTACTACGATGAATTGTAAGTTCCACGAGCAGCAAGTAACAAGCATATAACAATCGCTCCATACGGCGATAGACTACTGAAATGAACGCAAAGGCAGACGAGACGCCGAAGGGCGAATGTGCAAACATGCATGTGTACACATTCCGTCACAAACACAGACACAGACACAGACACAG
>LRSR01009496.1:0-19564 GCA_001579985.1 Hypsibius dujardini | reverse complement strand
AAAAACAACACCGGAGGTTCATCCATTACCGTAAATGACAAAACCACTTATTATCAGGAGGGTCTGGAAAAACTGGTGGATCTTTTTTTCTGGCAAAGATTCGAAAAAACAATTTTCTATTTCTTCTCACTAATTGTTATCCCTGTGCCCGCCCTGGCTCATTCTTCAGGCGTCCTGATTCCAGCTAGTAGTGTAAGATTCTAAACAAGCCCTGATCATGGAATCACAGAAATATTTTTTGCCATTCATTTTAGGCGGAATCAACAAATTTGCGTGCCTACGAATTATCCGTTGCCGTGCGCAGATGTTTTCCGGACGAGCCATCAGTACGGTGATGTGAGCTGATTAATTTGATCGCTGTGTGCGTTATATCAATGTTTGTGTGTTGAAACAGGACAGCCAAATTCATGAAATTCTGCAGGACATTATGTCCTCCAGCGAGCAGAACAGTATAGTCCTCCAGGGAGCTGGTTTCATCAATTTCACGAGACCATTGTTTGCAGGGGTAAGGGGAAACACTAGCATCAATAATGCTTATTTGTTCAATCGTTCCTTTGACATTGGTAGTTGCGTTTTTCAGACTGTCACATTCGGCTTGTCCTTCAGCGTCGTGGCCTACGAGATCACTCAAAGATCAAATAATATCTCCAGTTGCAGCTAGTGGTTGGCACCAGGGAAATACTCGTAATTGAGGTATCAACCTCATTCCGACAACAGATATAGTCGAGCAGCAATCAAATGAAATGATCGAAAAATGTCGGCCTGTCATCCAGAAGGTTAAAACACATATCGCACTGTATGGTATATTTTCTACGTACAGACATAGCTGTAATTCATTCCTCGCGACTATGCTAATTACTATGGAATTAAAATAGCTTCACCAAAACAGAGAACAATGTCTCAAACAGTTCCGTTGGATTAATTCGGCCTTGCTTTATTGACTGCCTCAAAGCAAGTAAAGGTTTCCTGCAGAACCGAATGGTCCCTGAAAACTGCTCACGCCTAACGGGATCGTTGACGCTTACAGATTCAAAAATTACAAACAACACCAAGTTTCCAATGATTTTTGGATGTTTTAATTTTGGAGGTAGCATCAGCCGAAAGTGATAAATGGAAGACAATCTATAGGGCAGCAGTCTGACAGTGAATTACGGTTTCTCTGTCGAAGAATAAAACCTTTGGAGTTGTCCTTATGGATGGCAAAACTAACTTTCACTAAGAAACTGAAATAACGCTAACTTACTGGCTAGCAACTAGTTTTTTACCTTGTTTTTTAGTGGACGAAAAAAATTAAATTAGAAATTTGGTTGCCAATAAAAATTTAAGGGGAAAAAAGGAACTCAAACTAGTACTTTATAAGTACGAATTTTAGTTTCTTTCTATGAAAATTGAGCTTATACAGTAATGGGGACTTTACCTGGACAAAAGGGTTGTTACTAACAACTAAGCTCAGCATTTGGTTAAGTAATGTTTAGTCGGCCAAAAACTTGAATTCATCAAGAATTCAAGTTTTTGGCCATTCCTAGATCTTATTACTGGTTGAGCGGACAATAGCTTCCTGACAATAAAACCGTCTGTGGAGCCGTAAAATCCGAGACCACCCTGAGCGAGAAAAGCGTTTGTCAGCGAAAAATTTGTCCACAGCGGCATGGCGCTATTTTATTTATATATTACGACCAATAAACAAACAACTGCAGTTATATGTGTCAAGCTGCAAGGCACGGCAAGTGCTCGCGCCGAGAAAGAAAAAACGTGAGTCAAATTAGGCGTCTGTGAAGCGAGAACGATCACGCCGGCAGTTCACGGGTGTACCGCGAACTAGGTAAGTCGGTTGCACTCACCATCAGCGAGATCACGTTACGTTCATTGACCATTTAGTGCCGTATACATTATTAAAATATAACTCGTGCGAGAATTACTGACAGACAGCTGAGTATAACAAATCGAAATGGCATACATCGAACCCGCTCATCTTACGAGTCGATTATCAGTGCAACGTGTTTGTCTTTTGCCCTGACGAAGAACTGTCCGAGCATGTCTTTAGTTACACGGCAGGTCCGGCCTTGAACTTTGTGATGAAAAATGCGAACTGACCAAGCCTGATGTATAGAGTTTTCGTTTCTTTATGTGCCGATCAAATTTCCGATCTTTCTATTTCTTACTAATTTATTTACTTATTTATTTCTTCATCTTCAAAATTTACCTCAACAATGGCTCTCCAGATTCGGTAAGATGTGTGTTTAGAGTCATTGTTATGGAGCATAGTTGTCGTAAATTAATCTTGTTTGTGTTCCACTTAGTCTCATACTGCTCTGTGGATTATCTATCACCGGGATGTCTTTATATGCTGAAGCTGCGGCAGGAAGTCTCGTGGGAGGTGCTATACGCGGAAAGCCAGGAAGCAACTCCGTTATAAAATCGTCAGCTGAATGGGTGAAGGAATTCCTACTTCAGCATAAGGTCGCAAAGGACAAGACTTTTGTTCCTGTAAAAACTGGCGCCATAATCGTAGGCGGAGCGAACGTCTCAACATTAGCGGTAAATAATATGTGTTTCACAAACTTTTACCAACCATTAGGTGACTTCCCTATTGGGTGAGTGTAACCAGCCACAATCCGTTTGTGCAGATGTACTCTTTTCAATGTTGAACTGACTAAGTGCTGTCGCAGGCATGCAAATAATTTGCAATGCCATACCATCTCAACCGCTAAAAGAATTTTTTTCAGATATCAAAAGAATGAAATTGATAGAAATGATGGACGAAGCTCACAAGGAATCAATTATCAGTGTCGGTTTCAGATGACGGCCATACTTTTGTTGATAACCTATTCCTCTAACACACTTTTAGAAAATACTGCTTACCGGGAACAATTACTCATATCTGTTTTCTTTCGCAAATTGGTTTACATCTACGGACGCAAAATTTGTAGTCAATTGGCATCAGTGAAAAACAAAATTGGAGATGAGGAGACGGAGCTATAGGCACTGACGGAATCCAGGTACTTCCTACAGTCCACTGGCCGTGCACTAACAGGAATGCTTTACCGAATAGCAGCCGTAACTCCTCTCCCTCGTTTTCAAAAAAAAATGTCGGCTGTTACCAATAGATTTGCAATTAAATTTTGCGTAAGTTGGTTCAAAAAAACAGCAAAGGAAAATAGGTTTTTGAAGCAGGTCTGTATTGCTACTACTGGAATCTCCCAGTGGTTGTCCAACTTAAAAAAACGTTTCCAGTTTTCCTTATCAGCGTCTCACTCAACATTTCAATGTGAGATGCAATGATCAGTCTGTAGCAGCCGGGGGAGTCCGGGACCTTCTTCGATATTACACCCCTGAGAATTTCTGGTCTCGTTCGAAAAATGCCCATCCAAGCACACTCCAATCATCTCAAATCATACATTAAATTTGCGGCCGTACATTAAATATTACCGTACTTCCATATAAATTAATCGAGTTCTAGTTGTCAACGCTCCTTAATTTCCCTAAAACCAAATATCCGGGGAACATAAATTCATTTACGCAATGTTCTCTTTCCAGGAGGATCGCATCGATGTCCGTTTAAAACTGCCCATCACTCAGCCGGTTATTGTGACTCCGTCTTCCTTCGCTCCACATCAAGAGGACGATCCACTGGAACGGCAACTCAAAGCCCTCGAGCGAAATCCACTGGACTACAGATCCTTCGGTAAAGTCGCACAAAAGTGCGTTGAAACGGCATGTAAACTGCCAAACTGTTTATGCGGCAGCGATGCCATCCCTGGATCGATCCCCCTTGAGGAGACGCCGCAAATTGTGATGATTACCTTCGACGATTCGGTCAATGGAATGAATTATCAGCTATACCAGTCGCTCTTCAACAACGATCGCAGGAATCCCAATGGCTGCCCAATCAGGGGGACTTTCTACGTGAGCCACGAGTGGACCGATTACAATCTGGTGCAGAATTTGTACAGTGCCGGGCATGAGATTGCCTCGCATTCGATTAGCCACCCGTTTCCGGGAAAGAACTTCACACAGCAAGACTGGACGGATGAGATTGCGGGACAGCGTGAGCTGTTGGCAAGATATGCGGCTGTTAGACCGGAAGATGTGAGGGGCATGCGTGCGCCGTTTTTGCAGACCGGCGGGAGCAACCAGTTTGAGATGCTGTGGCGAAAAGGTCAGCAATATACTCACTTTATTTATATCCTCGACAAATTCTGGAAACCCTAACGAGTTTTCCAAGGACTGCAAAACATTTTCGATGGCTTTCTCGGACTTTACTTGGGGTTTAATGGGTTCCTAAATTTGGTGCTCTTAAACTTCTTTTATTTTAACCGCATGACAAATTTGTTTCGCACGCGGAAAGGGCCAAATTTGTGCAGCTTCGATTCAATTATCCCACTTCATTTAAAACTAGCAAAAAATGCTTTGAGGCTATTAGATCCGCAATTAAAGGGGAAATTAATGGCACCAAATTTATGGCCGAATCCCAACAACCATTTGTCTGCGCTATACTCAAGATAGTCAATAGCATTACCAGTATAATGGTGCTCCACCTGCAAATTACCACTCAGTTTTTTCGAACGAATTGTTAATATTCACTTTAGAATGGGTTAGAGGCAGCTGAATTTTTTCAAGGGGTATCGAAGCATTCGTCGATGAAGACTGACATAGAGAGAGTAATTTTTTGGAAGTATATTATCTTTCATAAATATAGTAATAGAGCTAAGTCCTCCATAATTTCAGAATATTAAGTGGTTGCGCTTTCGCGTGTTAACTTGACACGGAAGTTCCTTGTTGTCCCTTTCTTTTATGAAGGTCTAATAAAACACAGTTTGAGCCTTTTACACAAAGTAGTATACGGGTAAAAGTGTAGTACAAATAATCGTGGCAATATGCCATTTTCGAACAAAGGTCTCGCCATCCGATGTCGAAATAAAACTACGTCCAACTAGAATATCCACATTGAAAATGTATACGTTTAACCTCTGTGAAAGGACGTGTCTATGAGGAGATACTATTTGACGCTCCTCTCTCCTCATGTGGTTAAGCCTCGAACAATTACAATCACACAATCACAAAGAAAATTAAAAATTATGTCATCACAAACATGAAGCTGAATTCTCGCGCATTCTTCTTAGGATTTACCTACGACAGCTCTATGATTGTTTCGAGCAACAATCCGCCAATGTGGCCTTACACCTTGGACTACGCCCTACCTCACACCTGCAACCTCGGGGCTTGTCCAACCAAGTCATACCCCGGGCTGTGGGAAATGCCGTTGGTACCATGGAGCGATCTAGTCGGACAGCGCTGCTCCATGGCAGACGCTTGTCACAAGCAAGCCAACGCCAACGAGGTATATCGCCTGTTGATGAGCAACTTCAAACGCCATTACCAAAGTAACAAAGCCCCATTCGGCATCTACTACCACGCCGCGTGGTTTCCGGCCAACGGATTCTCTAAATTTCTGGACGCCATACTGGACATGCCCGATGTGTGGGTACTCACCACCTCTCAAGCACTACAGGTAAAAATGGAGGCGAGAAAACATTACTTGTAACGCATTACGAGCTATAGAAGAGTTACTTACTGCAATCTGTTGAGATTCATCTTTCAGCCTTCAGATGATGGTTTCTTTTATGTGTTGCAGTGGATTCAAAAGCCAACTCCATTGGCAAAACTGAATAAGTTTCAACCGTGGAGTTGCACCAATATGAAACGACCCAGCCCGTGCGTGGCTCCCAAATTATGTACAACCTGCTATTGTGGAGGGCTGCGGGGAATAACCACATGTGCAGCGTCCTGCCCCGACAGCTATCCATGGATGAAAAACACAACTCTCATAGCACCTGCTGCAGCCAATGCAAAATCCTGCAAGAAAACATAGATACTCTAGTTGTTTGTTGTTGTTGTACAAGTCGAAATGCTCTACTTAAATGCACATGAAAAACAAACAGTAAATAAACATTGCGCTTTTAAGTGCATAATCCCAGTTATAACGGAGTGGTCAGATATTCACATGTACTTGATCAATTTATTAGCAGCAAACAGCACTCGGTCCGCATAGCTGAAATCTTCCAGTTTCATTAGCTGAGATTAATCTCCCAATAATAACTGCTTTATTAGCATTATTATTAGTCCTACAAGTTCAAAATACTACAATCATGGGGGGGGGGGTTATGGACTCTTAGAAAAGTTTATGTTCCAAAAGAGGACAAAGATAGACTGACTTTCTAGTTGGCGAGCCTTCAAAAATGATCCAAGATTTACTGGCTATATCACGGAAAAGACACAAGTTTTTAATTCAATTTGTGATAGACATTCTATGCTTAACTACTTAGTCCTGGATTTGGATCTTTCCTCAGTCAAAAATTACATTGCCCACAGAACCTGAAATGACTGCCTCGGCTTCTTTCGAAAAGCTGTGAAAGCCTACTGGAATACAATATAGCTTATCGTCACATTTAGTCCGACGCCTAGACCAATTTGTCCTTTCGTATTTGGCGGCCATGACTGACTGACTGCAATGACGGCAATGACTGAAGGCGGCGCCACCATTCTAATAACTCTTGAAATATCGCGTCTGCCGTTTCCGTTCGCATTTATTGCTCACTGTTCCGTTCACTTATGTTACCTGAGGCTGTTCCACAAGGCTTATATTGCGAGACCACTTCGACTTAAAATAATTGCCGTTCAGCAGGTACGGAACTTCAGCCAATTTATCGCTAGAAATTCTAAAACATGTGGGTCTATAAATTAGCACGCTCGATCAAATTGATGCCTAGGATGTCGTAATACCTAGTAATTAAATTTTAATGGGTGCAATCTCACCGGTATATGATGTGGCGCAGACGCCATTGTGAGCGCTGAAAACAATGCTTCTCCAACTACGGGCAGTTCAAGGGTCTCGAAGTAAGTGAAAGTAAATTTTTTTTACGATCATTCATTCATTCATTCACTGACAATAAAAAAGTACCTCGGGCCGGGTTTAAATTTAAGTGCCGTTGCATTAAATTGCCGGTATAATTACAATTACCCAGCCACACCGGTTTCGGCCTTGAACTACGCCAAATTTATGCGTGTAGAAGGAAGCGGAAGAGACCATTCCGTTTCCATAATTATTTATTACCATTATTTAGTCGATTGTAGTTTTATTTAGTAGCTTTACACTGTTCTCAGCAAGACTTCGTGGTTTAGAGGTTGACCATTTTTGGTCGAGTTCTCCACATAAACTCAAAATCCAATTAGAGATGATGCTAAACACCAGGTAAAAGTGATAATCACTGTTCAAACAAATACTCTGACTGAAAAACCCGTAGAAATCTCTCACTGTTTTATTTAGGCATCTCGCTGTAATTTGTGGAATGCTTATGGCACTCCTACTCGCATCGTTTGTCGACGGTTCACTAAAAATTGTAGACGATGCTGTCCATGAGAAGACGGGAGCAGACAAGAGCATCAAAGCTTCTGTCATGGTAAGATCCATACTTTCTTCGAGGATTCATACGTCACCCATCGAGAGAATATCTATACTTCTCAAACGGATCCAAATTTCATGGGTCCATTTTTTTCTAGGCTCCGGAGCTTCTTAGTCATTCGGGTGCGCCTGTGAAAAATTACGTGCCTACTGAAATCGACGCCCCAATCATTCCGGGAGCAAATGTAACGACCATGGTAAGCTCAATAGTATAGGCTATGATTTTCAAACGTGGTGGGGTGGGAATAATTTAAGCTACAGACTGTAAGCTTCAATTGTCTATTATGTTATAAAATAACAATAAAATTGGATGCTCGTCCTTAAGAGATTTTTTTTAAAAAGAGAGACAGTAATCATCCAGTATTTCAATTGCATCTGTTCGATTTGCAGCGTGTGAGCTACTTTGATCCGTACAGCGAGAGTCAGTACAGTACAGAAGAGGCGAGTGATGAGGCAGTCAGCAATAGTATTTAGGGTTGACTGCGCGACCTCTAGTTCATGAAACTTCTACTGTACAATAGCTGCAGAATATTGTTAATAACCGAGATCGCCACGTGAGGTCCTTTATTGGCAATGTAGATCTTATGTGGACATTATGACTTTCACTGAAAAGGCGGCACGTGCTAAAACGTGTTTTATTCTCGGGGTGCATATTCTCATCACATCAAGGCCACGGTCATGACACCCTGTCACTTACAGCCTCAGGCCGTGACAACTTTTGAAATAATTACGAAAACGGTATGCTGAATTCTGCTAAAGTTACCCCTGGAACCCCTTTCTTCAACCATGACATATGGTCTGTCAGTTTAGTACACTCCCTGGTTTAGGGTACCAATTTGGATGTCGACGTTAGAATGCTTTCCCCGTACTTTTATTAATTACATTACTGACACCTTCATGGCCCAGCAAACTTTAATTTATGGCCAAATATAAAAGCTGCTAATAAATTCTGCACGGTTAGCGAAAAAACTAAATTGATTCGCCTAACCCCGGCGTCCATGCAATGAATTGACTGCCGCCAATCAATTTTGAATAAACTTTGCATAGGGCCCAGAACCAAATATGCCAATTAAGTAATTTACAGAAGTTAAAATAATTATAATCCAAATCAGGGAAAAATACAATAACAATGTTCCAGTGTTTTTAACTTTGAAAATCTATTGTGCGAGACTTCGCGGAACTAAAACTTTCAAAATATTTTAAAATAAACACGTGTCGCATTAATAAAGAATTAGTTGTATTCCATATAAATAGGAGCTGTTCTAAATTCGACACCTAAAAGCCCCTTCTCAAACCTCAATGGGCTATCGCTTCCAGAGTAGTATATTTTTGCCTAAATCTATTGATAAAGGATCAATTGCCAGTGCCAGTCTCAGATCTTGGCCAAGTTTTTTCTGCTGAATACCTACTCTTCTAACACAATTTTTTCTTCAAAATTTTGACGCGGGCCTGGGCAGGAATACTCGAGTGGTTTTACAACTCCATTAATTGTTTCAATTAAACTGGGTCTATGTCCCCGGCATGAAATATTTTTTTAAATGACATTATGGGAGTGGCACTCAGGAAAAAAGTTTCATTTCAATCTGAGGCTGTTAGTTTGCAATTGATCTGTTGTGAGTCCTATTTCCCATCAGTTACAGTGCTTAATGGTACCTACGATTTTTTTCTACAATACACTGTAGTTATTTACAGGTGCCTCCTAACAATGATCGTTTGTTATCATCGGCAATGTCCTCTAACGTGTCTAACGCTGGAAGTGCACACCCTCAAACCACGAGCCATCAGACATCGACCATGGCCACAAAGACTACGTCAATTAACCCCGCCAATGCGACAAACTCTCCCGGGACACTACACCGACCAACCCAACCGAAGAGTTCGATGAGGAATACAGTTGAACCTGCAACGTACGGTACACGAGCAGTCAAATGCGACTATAACACTTGCAAACTACCAAACTGCCTGTGTGGAGGTACCAGCATTCCCGGGTCCCTATCGCCGTCTGAGACGCCGCAGATTGTGATGATCACCTTCGATGATGCCGTCACATTTTCCAATAATGCCCTGTACAAGTTGATTTTCTCCGACCAACGGCGCAATCCTAATGGCTGTCCAATCAGGGGGACCTTCTACGTGAGCCACGAGTGGACTGACTACAACTTGGTGCAGAATCTCTACAGCTCCGGACATGAGATTGCCTCGCATTCCATCAGTCACCCGTTTCCGGGTAGGAATTTCACGCAGCAAGACTGGACGGATGAGATTGAAGGGCAGCGAGAGATCTTGACACGGTATGGAAACGTCAAACGGCAGGATATCAGAGGCATGCGAGCACCTTTCTTGCAGACCGGTGGAGACAGTCAGTTTGATATGTTATGGCGGGAAGGTAGGCACATGCTTTATATTTCCAAACATGTCATAACAAATACACACTTAATAGGTGCCATTCTTGTCCTTTTGTATATAACAAAATTAATATGAATATAAATGCATGAATTATTACGACTTGATTATTGTAAATTATGTATGAAAACTACTGTAAATTACTTTTAATTATTTTCATTCCTTCATTTTGCAAGACATCCCTGCCTCTCCGGTGCGAACTCGCCCATTTTTGTTGCTGTGTATAGGGTCCACCATGAATATTGAATAATATTTGTAACTCCCTCCAACATCCATGAGTGTGGGAAAATGAAAAGTAATTTCAGCGGCAACGAGGGCAGTGAGTTAAGATCAACTAAAACTTATCTTGAAACGAATCCGACAATAATTGTGCTTTTGATGAGTTTTCGTCTTGAAAGTGGTACTTTTGTAGCCGTCAACCTAGGCCAAACAGTATACTACGAACTTCGGTTTCGTCAGTCGTGTTTGGAGCTAAAACGAAAAGCCGCTCATTGAACGTTATCATGACATAGTTTCGCTAAAAAAACCACATTCTATTGGTTGATGCTGCAGGAAATTTTTGAGAAAAAAGAATTCGCGCCAAAGTGCGCAAACAAGTACTTTCTACACATTGACATCGTTTTAGCTCCGCCCCTACAACATTTTGAATCTCATGGAGAGCAAATATTTTATGAGTTATTCTTTTAGGGTTATTTGTTTGCCACGCTGCCTCTAGAGCCATTTGATGGGAAGGCAGAATTTCAAAGGAATCACTAACACAATCAAGCAATCAAGCAATCAACCCATGGAGCCCGTGGTTAAAAAGCAAAATCGGCTATTTTAGTCAGAGACTCCAGGAAGGCTTCCTGCGTGAGATTTCAAAAATATATTCTAGCATACATTTAATTGAGGCTTCTGGTGTGGTGTTTTTTCATTTGTGAGCTTAGCGTCAGTTGCGTTCAGTTTGCGTGGCCACCG
Source organism: Hypsibius dujardini (assembly GCA_001579985.1). Classification (NCBI taxonomy): domain Eukaryota; kingdom Metazoa; phylum Tardigrada; class Eutardigrada; order Parachela; family Hypsibiidae; genus Hypsibius; species Hypsibius dujardini. Next base: position 8,742 of record LRSR01009496.1, on the reverse strand, counting down.
TTTGAAAACTACTCTATGTTCGTGTTGAACCCTGTAGAATCTGCGATCTCTTCTTACTGATATGTTCGCTTTGAGAGTTCCCAAAAACCATTTCTTTTGATGTTTAGGAATTCGGAGTTGCCACAAATTATTATCGATGGCGCTGCACATGGCATAATATTTGAATAAAATTGATATCTCGATTGATAAATTTATTAAGACACTCGTAGACTTTTAAATCGACTAATCGATTGTAGTAGTCGTTATTGCTTCGGTCGCCATCTGTAATCAGTTTTGACAAGTCTATTGATTCATAAAAATTCGATCATCAGTTTTGGAAAACTCTCCCCAGCGCACGTGTTGGTAATAAATTACTGTACAGCGCATACTACGAATCAAACAAGAGTTTTAAATCCGATATTGCAGGGATTTCTTATTAGTATAAGCTTTACATTTTAATGTTACAATGGCATTTATTATATTTTTAACACATGAGGTGATTTGTTTGAAAAAACGTCACTCTTTGATTTCGAAAATGTATGTATCAGTGGAATGCGACTCGTGCACATTTCCTAAACATCTCAATTTTTCTCTAGGTTTCATACGTTTTCTTAAATTCTATTTTCAAAAGACATTTGTTTACAGGCTTCACCTACGACAGTTCCATGTCCGTGTATCAGAACAAGCCACCGATGTGGCCGTTCACGCTGGACCACGCCATACCCTTCAACTGCCAAATTGGACCCTGCCCTACAAAATCTTACCCCGGTCTGTGGGAGATGCCGCTGGTGCAATGGAACGACCTCGTTGGAATGCGTTGTGCTATGGTTGACGGCTGTCACAGACCCGCAAATGCTGAGCAGGTGTACCAACTCTTGATGAGCAATTTTAAACGACATTACGAGTCAAATCGAGCCCCGTTCGGGTTGTACTACCACGCGACGTGGTTCCAAATGGGCGGGTTTGACAAGTTCCTCGACGCCATTTTGACCATGCCTGATGTATGGGTGGTCACTACCTCTCAAGCTCTCCAGGTACTTCTTTAAGAGTGGCACATGTTTAAGTGACATACGTTGAAATTTAGATCCACCGGCAAAGCTATTTTAGTAAAACACTTTTTAATTCACCGGTAAAAGAAAAGCCGTATGTTCAGAAATTAAAATAAGATTAAAAGAACGTATCATAATATTTAAAGTAAATTTAGTTTCGTTAAATAACTCCTTGACTTATCGATTTCTATTTTTGAGACTTAAAATAGCATACAAATACAGTTTTAATTATAAAGAAAAACAAAGTTTTCAGCCATTCAAAATATCTTTTGAATATATTCTTCGAACAACAATATAGAGTGTGCATTGTTTCTTTTATTATAGTGGATTCGGAATCCAACTCCCTTATCGGAGATCAGTCGGTTCGCACCGTGGAAATGCAGCAACAACTTCAGTGGCCCACGTCATGCCTGCAGCAAGACGACCTTTTGTCCAATCTGTTTCCAGGGTAGAATGCGGTCCATCAACACCTGTGCTGCATCATGCCCGACAAGTTTTCCCGGGATTAAGAACAAGAATCTTTTCACACCAGTCACTGACAATGCATCGACATGCAGTAAACCGTTTTTGGTTAGCAAAAATTCACGAACCATGAACTGATCTGCGGGTATTGTGACAAAACTATCCTGTTCCTACTCAGTTACAACGGAAATACGATGAGAAGACAAACGCGTTAATTTGTCATATTCTGATTGCAATAAAAATGGAGGTGTAGAGTGGTGAACAATGCATACCGAGGTGTACATTTTTTACACCGGTAGGACGTGCAATGCAAAGGATAAATGACAAATGGGTAAAATTGGTAAATTACAAACCCTTGTCCACGTATTTCCTCATGTCTGCTAACCTTAACTAACTAAGCCATTCGGCAAAGGCTTGAGCTGAAAAGTTGACAACATTGTTGGTCGAGAAGTGGCGTTTGACCAAGGCTGGATATCTCCCATAGAACCACGCCAAAGGAGCCAGGCCAGTCTATCGGTCAACCAAACGCGTACAGACAATCACACAAAGGAGCCACAATCTCCCATTCCAAAACGAAATCAATGGGAAATAGCCCGCTCACCTCCCGGCACGACGCGGGAATCAAAGAGACTTCCCCTGGAGTTGTAGCAGCACTGATGGGTCCTTTGGTCTCGTTCGTTCCGAGATGACAACTGGATATGCAGAGTGTGACATTGGGGTTTTCTGTGTTGTCTCTCGTCTGCCAAACTAAAAGGCCAGTGACAAATTAGTGGTCATCCACCTTTCAGATTGACAGTTTCATCGTTTGCAAACTTCGAACATCTTTGTACAAGATGTCCGGCCTGTTTCTTTGTCAGCCAATACCACATCGTGGAATACAAACTGTACATATCAAAATAAACTCCGGTTGATGATTTCCCATCAGAAATGCAATTTCAAATCGATTACCATCAGCGAATGATTTTTCAAAGACCCTGAGGCAGAGCTATCTGTACTATCCCGTAGGAGATAATGGAAGTTTATTTTTAACGATTGACCGATTGCTCCGCTCCAGAAATCCGCAAGTATTTAATTACAAACGCTAAAATCAATTTAAAACTGAATTTGGAATTTGATAGGTTCAAAAAAAGTTATTTTCGCTACACACCATGACCAAAGTGGACAACACTATTACCTTCATGCGACAGCCCATGTGTTTAAGTACAGCAAATGAACAAGACCTGTCTAATATTGACCCGAAATTCGGCCTATTATCCCTGATCATTTTGAAACTTGAAACATGAAACTTACAGGGATGTGGGGATCTGATTTCCAGCCGCCTGAGATTAATTTTTTGTACAAATTTCAGTTTTTTCATCAAATACAGCTGTGTTTGAAACAGCTTCCGGCTGTAAGTCGGACCACCCTCTTTTGGTGTAAACATAGACCACCCTATTACATTGGTGAATTCCCACAAACCATGAGCGACAAAATTGATTGCTTGATTTTCCAACGGCTCATTTGAATATTCTTTTTATTGATCGATTGATTGAAAACGACACCTCCTCAACCTGTTATTCCACGGAAAGTCAGGGTAATTTTTTAGATGCACGGTGGAGGGAAGACCCATCGAGAAATCGGCGGTTATTTTGGCTAATGTGGAATCGGTTCCAAAAAGTGATGGACCGGCACGACCAGAACGGCATTCCTCTGAAGGAGCCCTGACTTTCCGTGGAGTAACAGGTTGAGGATATGCCGTTCTCAATCAATCGATCAATAAAAAGAATATTCAAATGAGTTGTTGGAAAAATCAAGCAATCAATTTTGCCGCTCATGGTTTGTGGGAATTCGCCAATGCAATAGGGTGGTCTTTGTTTACACCAAAAGAGGGTGGTCCGACTTACAGCCGGAAGCTGTTGCAAACACAGCTGTTAGAACTGTTCTTGATGTTTCGAACCTCCCATGTGCATTCATTCATAGAGAGCTTATATTGGACTCCAACAAGCCTCAAATTTAAACGAAAAACTGAAACTGTTAAAACGTTTTGAAATCTCTCGGGGAAGGGAGGAGGCTTGGAAATCAGACCCCACACCCCTCAACGTTCAAAATGACCAGAGAGAGGAGGCCATATTTCGCGTCAAACCTTGAAAAGAGTGCATTTGCTCGCTAACTCCTGGTGTAGCCATGCCTATTGTAACTCGTACTCGTACTGTACTTTCTACCGTGTGTGTGTGGTTCAGCTACGATTGCTACTATTGTATACTGTACTGTTGTGCATGTGTGTACGTATAGTTGCTTGACCACTTTTGTGTGTGAATTGTGTGGAGTGAAGTCGCCGTTGCTGGCGGAGCGACGACTGGGAATCAGTTGGTAAGCTTTCTATCGGTCGTGCCAAGATAATTTTAGCCCTCAAACCGCACAGCTGCCAAACTCCGGGACTTCAATCATTCCGTATCAAGCCGTAAGAGCACCCTATGGTGCGAGAGTCTGCACCGTAGAGTCCCCACTACGCTGGCCTTACCATTCAAGGAGTCCTAGTTCCGACTTGTAAAAATCCTAAAGGAGCCCTGACTGCATCCAGGTGTGCGGAAAGTACTATTGCAGTACTTCTCTTTTGTCCTTGTTGGTCAGCAAACAGTGACACAACACCAGGAAACAATTTTGACTGGTGCTTCCGCGTGTGCCATATGACACAGCGGCTGCGAGATGTGCGGCACTCGAACATGATTAGGATACTCGTAGTATTGATCAGTAAACATCATGGGGACAGACGTAAATCGAGATCACACTCTCGATACGCGCCTCGAGGAACCCTGAAATTAGTTCAGCAAAACTGGACCACTGGGCTGACAGGGTACACACTACACACTATAGGCCAACGTCAATCTACAGCCAAACAATGCCTTTGCGCCGTTTCACTCAAACTGTGCATGCCCGAGGATGATTGACGGTCCAAACACTGAAAGAGATTTCACTGAACTGCTCTACTTCCATGATATTACTTTTAATGCTGCATATTCTTCCAACCATACCGTTAAATTGATGATTCAAGGAAAAACAAGAATTAATTCTGAATCGATAATAAGTGCACGCCTGTTCATAATCTACGTAATACAACAACAGCAACTCCACAACGTAACTGTTCAGAGACCACTGAATTGTCTCCCTTCCCCCTTTTGTCCCATTCCCTTTTCTTTTTTCTCGATGTTGGCCAATGTCCTCTAACTCGATCAAATGCGGATTGATTTGTTTAGAGCCCTTCATGTTTCTTCATAATAAAAAAGCTCAAACCCTAAATACTGGACATTGCCCGACCGATTGTAGAGTGAAAAACCAGATATCCACGTTTGTATTGACTCCCATGGGTATGGCGCCATTTACTCGACCAATGTCCAAATTTCGGAGTTTTTCTATGAAAAGATTGAGGGACAGTTCAGCTTTCCAAAATGATTAAATGTCTTATGATGACTCAAAGGGACCTGGGCAGTACTTGTAGACGTAACGTGGGACAAATGAGGGGAAACAGGACGACTCGTAGTCTGAACCATTGAATAGCTAAACCAAACATCCCAGCTGTGAATCAGGAAAGTGTGAAACATAAAAAGGAGTTTGGGTCACTCGCACCTTGACAAGCAGATCAGGGACAAAATAAATGGCAAACTATCAAATGTGTTAAGTATGACATTGGTATGCACCCCCGTGCCGTGGGCTGGTAGGATATTTCGCGGGAACTGGTGGGCTAAGGGGGGGGGGTGCTTCCGGACACGGACCTGCATTCTAGACTGGACACAGCTACCTCTACAACCCGCCAAAACACTTCACCATCTCGAGGTCTCTGAGGGTCTGACCCAGTGCCGGCTCTCACTCTGTCGCTCATCTGTCAACAGGAACTATCAACACATCAGCAAAACATTTACCGTGTGTGTGTGATTACTACACACTCATGGTATGTCCGTTTCATCACCGTTTGGCAACCACTTCGTATACAAGGAAAGGACCCAAATCTCACTCGTATAAAATGAATACAAAAAACCTGTTTAAGCTCTACTACCATTTCAGCCATTTCCCTACCTGACTTGCTTCAGCACTTCAAGCCGTGTAACATGCAACGCGGACTCCTCGTGGACTACATCGTTATCTGACTCAGCAGATCGACCAAAAGTATAACGCGATCAAGGTCGTTGTATCGTCTCTAAACACGATCACTCACACGACGAACCGGCCTTCCGCGATCATTACACAAAATTAAGCGCGCTCTCTTTATGTGAAGGTGTCCGTATATGCATGGGTATATATATATGCGTGACGTCATCGCGGGGACGGGCACTTGACGGGCGATCCGGTACGCACTACCAAGCACCATCCGTTTATCGGACATTGTTTCGATTCCTCTCGGGCAGAGAGAGAGAGAGAGAGCCCTCCCATCCGCCTACTGCATACCGGCCCGTACAACCATGCTACTGCATCAGTGGTGATGATACAGGGAGGTCCAAGGCGCGGAAGGATGACGCGACTTGCGATATAAAAGTGCCGGTATGCCGAGCCAGGGATCGTGAGTCAGTTTTGCTGCCATCGCCGCACGCTTCCGTGCTCCTCTCTCGCTTGCGCTTTGAATCTCTGACTGAATCGAGAAAATAAAAATATCACACTGATTTTATAATTCTCCCTTGGATGGCTCTTCCATTGGGAAAGTTTTAGATTCAGCCAGAACACATTCGACAGCGAGATTTTGGGGTATCGGTTTGCCAATCGGGCCATCACTATTCGTCATCGCTGTTTTTGCAGCTTCTGCTCTTTCCTGTGATTGTCTGTGCCTGCACGAGGCGTCGACGGTCTAAAGGAGACAGAAAGCACGCTCCAGTCGGAGCTTCACTGGAAGCTTTTCCCTTGACCACATTCCAAAGCAGGGGTGGAATCTTGTTTCCGGTTGCCTGCCTGCATCGGTGTGTGATATTTACCTGATCTCTCGCGTGGGTGTCTTGCCGGGCTGCTGGGTGGGGAAAATGCTCCCGTCAGCAATTTGTGTTGTGTTGATTCTCCGAGCGACATGTGTTTTCGGCGGACCGCTGTCTCCCATCAATTCTGAACCCGATGTAAGTGCGTTGAATTTATATAGCAAATTACAAATACTCTCGACTGCTTACTTCAGCGGCTTCCCTAGCTGGAAAAATTGCAAACCCTTTGGGTTTATTCAGTAGAACTATCTAAAAAGCATTTTGTCGCTTGTTGTTTAAACCTTGCGTGAAGTTTATACTTAATAATTAGGAGTTAACTTGCCATTCTTTTACGGAACTGACTATTTGATATACCTCGTTCACAAACTTGCTTCTGCATTATAATGATAACAATGGAAGTAGTGAGAGCAACAATAAATAATAATAGTTATAATGAGAAGAAGAATAAGCTATGGGACATTGTATCTTTTTCATTGCCACCATTACCGCACCCAGAATCATTTTCAGCCACGACTCGTGACATGTTTATCTGTTGCAATATATTTTCATGGTTGGCTACTGCACCGCTCAGCGCTTAGTCACCACGAAGACATAACATAACCTAACTGTGCGATCTCGATATTTAAGTAATGCGATATATACGGAATGGACTTTGGATCACTTCGAGTCTGCCAATACCTCAAAAAGAGCAAGATTATTGTATCTATATATATTTGCAAGACAAATTAAGCTCAATCGACACAAATATGAATTTTTTCTATTCATTCAATTTTATTAATCTAAACATAAGATCATTGTAAATTTTATTAGAGCAAAACGTGTATTTCTACAATTGTTATTATATATTTACTCAAAAATTACACTTTAACGTGAGGCCGCGAAAAAAACAGCACACCCAACAATTAGTCATCCCTCGGATTATTTAAAGAATAGGCAGTTAGACATGTCGGCAGCTCGCTCACCACACCTTTGTGTTCATCCCTTCCATTATTGAAAACAGGTGCAAGGCTACCTTCAGCGATTCGGCTACCTTCAGGCGCCCAACCCCGAGACCGGCAGCCTCGTCACACACGAGCACTTCTCCGAAGCGGTTAAGCAGTTTCAGTCCTTCGCCAGCCTCCCCACCACCGGGATCCTCGATGCGGAAACCAAGCGGATGATGAATGCTCCTCGGTGCGGTGTGCCCGACATTACCGATGAGGAGAGGCCGACGGAGAACGGCCAGACCCATCGCCGACGGAGGAAGCGCTTTGTCCATCAGGGCAGTAAATGGCGGGTGAAGGACTTGACGTGGTCCGTCTCGCAGCCGACAAGTCAACTGACTCGGAACGACGTCGAGACTCAGATTGCCAGGGCTTGGAAGGTGAGAATACTTATTGTGTGTGGGATTGCATTTTAATGAGCGGCTGTTTAGGCTCACATTTAGTGCCAGGTGGGTCTTTGTTAAGACGAACACGATCGTGATGAGAATTTTATTGTAGCTTTGGTCGGACAACTCGGACTTGACGTTCACAAAGTCGAATGGGGGAAACGTTCACATCGATATCCGATTTGCCAAGTATGAGCATGGCGATGGGGATTCGTTTGATGGACCCGGCAAGACCCTCGCTCATGCCTTTTTTCCACAGTAAGCCTCTCTGTAGCCGAATAAATGTTGCAATCGTCTGTGTTTCTTTGCTGCAGAGATCACGTCTGCCTGCCTGCCTGCTGCCTGCTGCCTGCCTGCCTGCCTGTCTGTCTGTCTGTCTGTCTGTCTGTCTGTCTGTCTGTCTATCTATCTTAATTTGAGCTTATCTGCCAGGAATTAAATATACAGATTTATGTACGTTTGTCTAAACAGGTACGGCGGCGACGCTCATTTTGATGATTCAGAGCCATGGACCGTCGGCCGTTATGGTAAAATTCCTTAAATCTCTTGATAACCATGATTCTGTTAATCATCTTCATTTGTACTTGATATAGGTACGAACCTTTTCCAAGTTGCGGCGCATGAATTCGGCCATTCCCTTGGCCTCTCGCATTCCAATGTGAAATCATCTCTGATGGCGCCATTTTATCGCGGCTACGACGACAACCTGCACCTCGATCCGGATGACATTGCCGCTATTCAAGATATTTACGGTCCGCCCCGACGGTCCGGCTCCGGTTGGAATCGCCTATCATCCCAGTCCTCTACTTCGCGTCGACCCTTTGACACTGGCAGCTCGCGAAAAACGCCAGTCATCCCTCCGACGTCTGAGTCATCTGCTGCCATCTGCAAGTCACCCTCGATTGATGCCTTAACGACTACATCCGACGGAAAGACTTACGCATTCAAG
>LRSR01009491.1:0-12754 GCA_001579985.1 Hypsibius dujardini | reverse complement strand
AAAAACGCCATTATACATATACACGCAGACAGGATTCATCGACCATACCGAGTGCGACACCACACCAAAACTGATCCTGGCGCTGTACACCGGATATCGGTGTGGAATAGTCTTCGCAGTTTTCACTAGTCCTCCCGAAATTTCTCCCCAGACTGCAACCTAAAACACCCAACAAAGTACCTTGTATACCTTTAGAGCCCATCGACTTTCGGTCGGATCAGCCAGGACTTACAGTGGATAAAAACCCGGTCAAGCTCCGCTGGAAAAGAAGAACATGAATCGGTCAGAATATGGAAACGGAGTAGTCTCGTGCCTGCCTGGCTGCCTGTCTGCTTGTCTGCTTGTCTGCCTGTCTGCCTGCCTGTCTGCCTGCCTGTCTGCCTGCCTGTCTGCCTGTCTGCCTGTCTGCCTGTCTGCATGTCTGTCTGCCTGCCTGAGCTACCTGCCTGCCTGCCTGCCTGCCTGCCTGCCTGCCTGCCTGCCTGCCTGTTTTCGGTCCGTCGGCCTGCCGTCTGAGGTTAAGTATTGCAGTTGCTACAAATACCTTCGCAAAGAGCCGTGATGCCAATGACCAGAACAATTACAATCCACCAAGCACGGTGACAACAACACTCCATTCCGACAGCGAAAATCAACAGGCAGTAGTAGTAGATCGATGCTTCGACAATTATTCCTTTTTGGACATTTCATGGTCAGATTACGTTGGGACGATCGCGAATTGTTTGTGCACCTTGCAATGAGCCTGACCCGAAAGCCGAGGCAATTTCCTTCATGGGGCGTGGTATGTGTGAGGAGTCACTCACTACTGCTCTCCGCGAGAGTGTGCAGTGGGAATAAAGAGGAGATAAGAAAAGATTAGAACCTTGTTGCGATTGAAGGACTCGATTAGGGGAGCTGTAGCGGCTCTCCTATAGCATGTTCGTTTACTATACTCGGTCGACCGACAAACAGTTGGACTTTCAACGGGCTACATGATCATAGTCATGGGAATTTGTTACGGTTACGAGTCACACCGACTATGTTCCAGGCTGAGTTACATCGGATTTACATCAGCAGGCGGATAATTTATAGAGATTGTTGGTTGTTTGTGACAAATCTTAGGCCTGTCTGCCTGCCGTCTGTCTGTCTGTCTCTCTACCTGCTTGCTTGAATGCGAGCCTGTTTTCCTGTTTTCCTGTTTGCCTGCCTGTCCGTTTGCCTGTCCGTTTGCCTGCCTGCCTGCCTGCCTGCTTACCTACCAGCCTGCGCTGCCTACCTGCCTGTATGTCGGTCCGTCAGCCTGCCCTTTGTCTGTCTCTGTTAGCTTGAGTGCGCGCCTGTTTTTCTGTTTGCCTGCTTGTCTGTTTGCCTGCCTGCCTGATTGTTGGTCCGGCTGCCTGCCATCTGCCTGTCTCTCTATCTGCTTGCTTGAATGTGCGTCTGTTTTCCTGTTGCCTGCCAGCCTGTCTGCCTGCCTGCCATTCTGTCTACCTAGTGTCTACTTGACTTTGCCTGCAATCGTATTTCACTGTTTATTTACATTTATTGCTGTTTATTTGTTGTTGATATATTTCAAGCAGTTAAACTACGATTTGACTAATTAATTAATTAACTTCTCTGCAGTTGACGCTACGTATTGGGACATCATACAGTGTAATGTCCTAATACGCAGCGTCAATTTCGGAGAAGTATGAGGCTAAATACTAATTTGTATTTTTTCAATTCTTAAATAAAATCATAATAAATTTTACAATTGACTTCAAGTTTTCAAGATATATTTAAACAACACTTTACTGTAAAATTCGAGTGCACTCTCTATATTCTCAGTGTACACTCGCTTCAATCAATACGGTTGACTGCTTGTTTGATTAACTGATTGGGCATGTAGTACTGATCGACTGAATGGAACGGCTGTTCTACATTCCTTCCCGGCCGTAAGCTTACCGAATCCCGCATCTAATTATCAATCTCTCTTCAAAGAACATCTGAGCACGCCAAATACCGACTCTCCTGATTTTGAATACGAGGTAAAACTCCCAGTGCTGCGCAAGTTTTGATTTGGCATAAATGCTGCGCACGACAGGGGCAAACAGGGCAAAATCGTGACGTATATCAATCAAAATAGCCACAAGGTTTCTTTTCTGTTTTTCATTTTTAAAAACTTGTATTTTTTAATTTTTTGTCAAAATTATTGCCACATAGTTTTCCGATTCATTGCTGATTTTTTGAATCCAAAACATGGACAAACAATGAGAGAAAAGTGTGCGAACGCGGCATTTATACCAATTCCGAACTTGCGCAGCATTGGGAGTTTTACCTCGTACTGACTCTTCTCATTTTGACTTCAGATTAGAAGCAACACCACACCCCTTTGCCGAAATTCCATCCAATCGGCACAGGGATTCAGTATTGACGTCACCACACCACTCGCTCCTTGTCCTTGATCCTTTTCTTGAATGTGTGACTCAGCAGTCGGTTACACAGTTGGCCATAATGCTTGAGTGACCGGATTTACTTCGGCGGTGATTAAATATTTGACCATATTATAGCACTGACCGAGTTAAACAATTTAGCTCGGCTTATGCGTACAGCCAGGTGCTCACCGAGATAAATGGCTGAACCCGGTAGGCGCCATAATATGGCCAAGTGTGTACTCCGCTCCGTACAGAGCTTAATGCAGTCCTGAACTCAGTTAATCGAGCATTCTGGCCACTTGTGAGTGCTACTAGTATGAGGGAGGGATCCTGGAGTGGGCCACTTGACTTTCCCGTATCCTGGAATGGGCCACCCTGGAATCAGAACTTCCGCACAGGTTTTGGCTATCACCAAGGTCCTAAACTACAGCGAATAATCGATAACCCCGACGGAACGCGTATCAGATGTGAAAAAAAGTTGTGGGAACGTGTTTAAAAAACGAAATAACTGAACACTTAGAAAAAGTTCACTATAGAGGTCGCTGACTATGCAATAATCAATCTGCCTTCAACTAATTTGCGACAAAGCGCCCCCTGCGACCCGGTGGCCTATTCCAGGGTACGGAAAGTCAAGCGGCCCATTCCAGAGCCCTTCCCTCATATTGGTACAGGTATGCATGCAAGCAAGCTGGAATCTTGTCTTCACTTCCGCCTGAACTGCGCCTTCAAGAATCTCGCTTGCAACATAATCAATCAGCGCTGACCGTTTTTCGCCTGTCATTTTGCCCCATCAACCGTAGCCATCTTTCCTTGCCATGGAGCCTGCCTCATCGTCTTCCTCCGCGTCGATCGCCTCCTCCGCCAACCACGGTCCGACCAAGGAGAGCCTGCAAGTGCGGCTGTTTGCCCATCAGAACGCGCACATCCTCAAGATGCAGATCACCTTCAAATTGGACCACTTCTCCTTCCAGCAGCACCTCACCACCACCATCTTCTCACCCGCCATCAAGAGCTCCGAGCTGCAGCTGAACGGCCTCGCCGACCTCGACGGCGTGTGGTACCTCGTGCTCATCCCGCAGATCCTCTCGCGGCGCGACGGGGAAGAGAAGGAAAGGGCATTTGTCTCGCTGCATCTCCGAAGGGATTCCCCGAGCAATAAGGTGCGTTCAAGATCAGGAAAATTGCTGGCTTAACAAAAAATGGTCTGGAAAAGCGAGAAATTCACACTAAATTGCTTGCGATCTTTTTGTCAACAAAAATTAATTGCGTTGTCCAATCATTTTCGTTTTTTCATTTGCTTTCAGCAAAAATTCACCTTTTTGTAGCGAAAAAATATTGCGGCCGTTTTTTATCTGCGCGATTGCATGTTTAGTCTGTGGGGGAAATGAGCGGGCATGAGTCTAGAAAATGTTGCTTGCTTCCTCTTCCTTCCTCATGTGAAATTGCAGCTGATCGGTGTGTCGTCGCCGACTTTGTCTGTCAACTAGTTTTAGCACTTTCACGCAGTTTCCCGTATGTTCGTTGAATGGAAGTCCTATTATTTGGGTCTATAGACGTCGACAGGCGCACACACACAAACACAGACACAGACACATACATGGAGACGGACACAGACACGGACACGGACACAGACACGGACACAGACATGGACACAGACATGGACACAGACATGGACACAGACATGGACACAGACATGGACACAGACAGACAGACATAGATACAGACATAGATACAGACAGACAGACAAGCAAGGCATTAGGCATTTCTAGGTGAACAGACAGTCAAACTCAAACCAGTCCACTCACTTGTCAGATATATTGGGCAGACTCAGACAAGGAATGCGGGAGGGAGGCCAGACAACAGAGACGGACACGAAATAAAACTAAACCGTGGATCATTTTTCCTTGTTCCCTTTGCAGGAAGTACCGACTCGGTTTTTTCTGCGGATCGTTAATGATGCGGGAGCGACAGTTTACCATCGAGATTGTGCGAAGCCCGTTATCTTTTCCGGAAAGGGCTCTGGCAGTGTGATGTGGGGGTAAGTCGTCGTCTCGACACGGTAAAATTTTCTCTAGTTTTGCTTTTGAGATTGCGATCTATAAATCTGTATGGGGGAGGGCGCAAGCGACTGCAAGTGGGGCTTGTCATACGCATGAGTCATGCAGTCCTATTGGCAACTTGTTGCACAATGAACAATGCCGATTTGCCTCGGAAGATTTGTTCTCCGCTGGTCCGTTCATGAGATTCTTTTTTCGGTGTCTCACAGGTGGGACCGCTTCATTCCGCACGATGATCTCTTCAATCCCGGCAATAATTACCTCGTGGACGACAGTCTGACTCTTGAAGCGGAGATCCAGTGCCTGGCCACCACGCGAACCTTCACGCACAGCGTGAGCCCGTTGGCTGACTGCTCCACTCTCACCGCCGATCTCCGGGACATGTACAGCGGCAAGGAGTTTTGCGATTTCGTCTTAATTGCTAACGATGGGAAGGAGCTGGAGACTCATCGAAACATCGTCGCCGCACGCTCGGATGTCTTTCGCGCTATGCTCCAACATGACACCAAAGAACGTCAAACCGGTAAACACTCAGCACTTGCTTGCCGTCTGTCTATGTCTGTCTGTCTGTCTGTCTGTCTGTCTGTCTGTTTTGCCTATCTCTTTGTCTGTCTCTCTGTCTGCTTGCCTACCTACTTGCTTCCCTGCCTCTATACATGTCTTTGTATTTGTCTGCCTGTCTGTCAGTCTCGCTTGTCTCTTATCCCGTCTCTGTATTTCGATGTGCTGCGGCTTTTTTGTTTAACTGATTATCTATATAGTCGGGTTCCACTCATTACAGGGAAATGTCGAATTGATGACCTTGACGGTTCAACCTTGGACGCTCTATTGGCGTACATGTACTGCGACACGCTGGAACCGCTGAAGAGCAGCGGCAAGAACTCGCGGGTCGCGGAGGAACTGCTCAAAGCCGCTGACAAGTACCGCGTGTCCGGTCTGAAGGCGGCTTGTGAACACCAGCTGATCAGCAACGTCAATCAGGAGAACGTCGGTCGCCTACTCGTTCTGTCCGACATGCACATGCTGACTGGCCTGAAAATGCAGGCTCTACGCTTCCTAAAGTTGCCGGAAAATTTGACAGTCTTCATGCAGGAGGAAGGCGTCAACACAGTGAAGCGATACAAGAAGGTGCTGTTGGAGGAGGTCGTGACTGGGTACGACGCTCTGGTCAAGCTGCTGAAGAAGTGAGGTGCATTCGGGGACTTTCTCTAAGTACGTTTATAGCGGATTTCTCGATTTTCGCTCCTCTTCAGTTTCTCCCCTGTTAGAGTTCGAGTTCGGTGGAGCCTTTGACTGTCGGTGACGAACAATTTATGGATCGTGACTGGTCTGGCCGTTCTTCTGTTATGTTTTCATTTCTCCGGTTTTTTTCTTGTCTTCACTATTTGTGCTCAATTAATTGTGGATCGTAGGTGATTCATCCTTCAAGCGAACTCCTTGACTCTGAAACAGTCTTTATATTGAGCACTCGTTTTCTTATCACCTTACAAACACAACGCCAGAGTCTTTGATTTTGACCACACACAACGACATCATTGCCTGACAGTAACTCAACATCACTGGAGCATCATTGACTGGGAGTAACTTACCATCACTGGAGCATCATTGACTGGGAGTAACTTACCATCACTGGGCATCATTGCCTGACAGTAACTCAACATCACTGGGCATCATTGCCTGACATTAATTTGGGTGCCGGAAAGGCGAATAGATAGTTTTCCAATACATGGCATAAAAATCCAAGCTTCTAGATCTTTTTCTGAAATGTCCTAACAGTACAAAGAAAAAGTAAATACGACCACCATTGGTCACTAGGCCTCCCAATAGACATCTTAAGGCCTAGCTCACTCAACCTACACATGTGGCAGAAACTTTAGGCTAACTGAGTTAAGCCACATAACTCGTGCAATGTATAGCTTTGTACATATGCCGAGTTAAATTGCCTAACTCGGTCAGTGCAAGGTTTCTGCCATGTGCGTATTATACCGATCCAATCCCCTTTGTTCTTCTTACCATCGCCTATATTAACAGATTCCTGCCAAAGGAACCGGAAGGGGGCGCCCTAACTCATTACAAAACCGTCTTTGTGCCGCCATATGTTGTGTTACTATATAATCTCTCTAAAATAACCGCGGCACGGCTCCACGGGACGATGCATAAAAAAGTGAAGGGGAAAAAATCAACAAAATATAAAGAAGAAAAAAAGAAGAAATCTACACTGCATGTACAATCGAAAAAACGTACGCAAACACACACAGCGTCCGGAACGCGATGCGAGAAAAAAGAACAGCAGATGGCAGCAGAGCGCATCACCGGCGCACTACGGCGCCATGCCCAGAAAAAAGAAACACTTTGCCGCATCTTATCCTCTCTCTCTCTCTCTCTCCTCGGAAAGCAGTTTGGGTGCTACGCGGGCGCACGTGGTAAAAAGGGGAGCGGGGGTCAAAACTGAACTTGGTGGTGGTGGTGGTGGTGACGTGGGTGTGTATCCGCAGCATATGTGGTGAACAATTAACAAGAGCAACCTGATCAATTATCCTCAGAGCAAAAAAAGCAACAACATCCACCTCTCCTCTCTCTCTCTCTCCAAGGGGATGATGACTAGCTGGAATGCCGGTAACATCTATCAATCGCGCTCCGGAGCGTTTGTATGTGTGAGTGTGTCACAGCAATGATCGTTGTACTGACGATACGGTCCTCCGGTCGGGACTTGTAATAGGTCCGCGGATGGCCTTACGTTAGGAAATCCATATCCAACTGTTGCACATCACCCACGTTGTAGTTGTCAAAGTTGTTCATGCTGGAGACCATTGGGTCGAGTTCGGCTGTGTCCATCATGTTGGCTAGATCAGCTACACTGAAGTTCACACCTACAAGGAGATGGGACGCGTAAGTCGACAGACGAGACAGACAGAGCGACGCAGCTAGTGCACGAGCAGACTAACTGGCAGACCGACCGCAAGGCAAGAAGGCAAGTAGACAATAAAAAACGGACAGAGAGAAGAAGAAGAGACAGACAAAAAGACTCAGCCAAACAAAACAGACACACAAAGGCAGACCAACAGACGAACATACAAACAGACAAGCAAAGGAGTCGGTTAGATAACAGAACATACCAGGAAAGTCGTCGGGCAGGTTCATGTTCATGTACTGCGAAAACTGCTGCTGGTGAATGGGAGATTGGGGGGGTTCTTGTTTGATCTGCATATACTGCTGTGCCTGATACTGCTGCTGCTGCTGCAGAGTCGGCGTCCCGGGGTAGGAATCGGACTGCTGGGGCGAGCCCTTGCCGTTGCTGCCGAGACTGCCGTTGCAGACACCGCCAGCGCCGGTTATGAGGGCACTCAGATGCGGCGCCATGGAGGCCATGCTGCTGCCGTCATGGTTGGTCATGGGCAGTTGGATGCCGTGAGCTTCCGCTAATCGTTCAAGTTCCTGAAAAGTCACCCGCATATAGATTAGCCAGGTACAAAAGAAGCACAACAGAACGGTGCTGGATGGGATGACAGCATTTTCAATTCGTTTGATAACAACGGGGTAAAGATTAGCGCAGACCGAATAAAGGATAATAACCCTGAAATTGGTTGTAATGCTGAGGTTAATTTTCATTGTGTGGTGAAGGTTGTCTGCTACCTGGAGGGCTGCCAAAGATGCAAAGAGGCAAAAATCTTTCATATTTCGACAAGGCAGTCCTTGAAAATCTTTCCCTTGTCACGTTAAATCCCTGTCTGTTTGACCTGAGTGATAGGACAAGGACAATCTGATGGACTGTCTGTCTGTCTGTCTGTCTGTCTGTCTGTCTGTCTGTCTGCCTGCCTGCCTGCCTATCTATCTACCATTTTGTCTGTCTGTACGTCCGTCTGTCAGTCATACCGTCCCTCACTCGCCCGCTGTTGTTACCTGCACTTTCATCTGCAGCTTTCGATTCTGGTGATCACTGTTCTTCTGCCGTTCCTCCATCGCCCGTAACCGTTCCCGGTCCTTCTTGAGCTCCTTCAGGTAATCGACGGTGGCCTTTAGCGTTGAACCTTTGCTCCTACAAACCGAAACGAACGTCACCATCGCCCAAATGAAATGGGTCGAATCAGTCAGGCATGCAGGCAGGCACGACCAATGACTGACTTAACCGTGCCGTGAATGAGATAACGTACGGGTCACTCGAGTGAGGAAGCATGGTGCGCAGTTCCTTGATTAGATTATTTATGTTATCACGACGTTTCCGTTCAACTGCAACAGCGAATGATACAAAGGACGATGACCACATGTTACTCCGAAGACCCCAGTTTCGCGATAAGAAGGGTGCACTCACTGATGTTATGATTGTCCTTTTTCTGACGGTCTTTGGAAAAGTACTTGCCATCCTCTTCGGTGATGGAAGATTCGCTCTTCACACCGTGGAGGTTGGCCGGGCAGGAGGACGAGACCGGTGAGACAAGTTTCCCGGTAACTGGATCCAGCATGCGCAGGTAATCCTGGTTACCGGTTACCTGAAATATACGCAGAAAATATTTAGTAACCAACTTTCAAGACAGTTTATCTGTCTGTCTTGTCTGCCTGTTTATCAGTATGTCTGCCTGTCTGTCTGCCTGTTTGTCTGTCCGTCGTTCTGCCTTCGTTTGTCGGTACATACGCTGGCCAAATCTGGTGAAACCGTATCTCTGTATGACCGGCCGAGTTGTTCCTTCGGAGACCGGGTACGCCGGCCTTTCGTCCCGGTACTTTCCAACTCCATAATGTCCTCTATCAGCTCGTCCATCTGCAGAAAGGAAGGAAATGTAAACACACACACATACAGACGTAATAAGCGGAACGTGAGACACTCTTCTCAGGCGCCCAAAGGCACATCAGTCTCGCATTACAATATGGCAAGGCTGGGAGGTGACGCTATAATTAACACAAGAGCCCATCATCGTTGTTGGGAACCTTTCTCCAGGCAAAACTCTTCCCCCCCCCCCATGATCGCCCGACCAAACATATCGGGGAGGATCGGGATGAAAGCTGTCCGTTTGCGGGTAACAACCTTTACAGTTACATCATGCAAAATCCTACAGACAGGTAGACAGACAGACAAACAGACAGAGATATATACATACATAGATAGAGCCAGTCGGACAGACAGACAGAGAGACAATCCAGACAGAGATACAGATGGGAATGAAGAGTCAGACACAGTGGACGTTAAAGAGAGGCGTCAGTCGGATGTTGGGGACTTACAGTCTTCGTGTTTGCACATTTCCTTCGCCGACGCACGGTCAACCGGCGAGCCCTTTTCCGGAGAACCATTTTGCAACACCAAGAAGGAATACAGCACACAATCCGATCACCACAAAGACCGTCGCCGATTCTCTCAGCAGACAAGACAATCCTGAAGGCCAATTCAATCAGAGACCGGATTCAAATCCCCCCACACATGAGACACGCGACTGCAGATGTATTTCTCGGACTGCAAAGTGGCGGTATTACAATATTCGATTCGGACTCGAAACCGGATTTCCTCAAAGAAGCACACAGACGATACGATACGATGGAGGGGGGAAAAGTGAGGGTTTATTTTCGCAGAGACGACATCTCATTAAAAGCAGCGGGCATAACGTAATAAAACTGCATGCGCTCTCTCCCACGGCGAATATCAAGTCGCAAATAGCAACACCGATGATGGTAGAGTGCAAGTACACTCCATGGACATGGATAGGATAGGAATTTCCGCAATCAGACACGACGCAGGCTTGCCAGCCTGACCCGGTCCGATTTCGACTGACCTCGCGCGTCGTCCTAATCGCGCGAAGGTTACTTTTTCAAATCATCCGTTAATACGCCAGCTCTTAATAGAAGATAACCGTTCAAAACATCTGACAAGTCAGTCAGTCAGATCAGCTCCACAGTCAGATCAGCACCTCCCACCAATTCTGCGATAACGGACGGGAACGTCCTTCAAATCCGATACACATAAAAACATCTATTTCCTTCGACAAATTAAAACGCTGCAAAACAGAAAGTTTTTCGTTGCAAATGAGTGATCCACTCGAAGTGAGGCAATTAAGACCGGCAAGTACTTCCCTCACATTCCGTTCCCGCAAACAAAAAAAACCCTCCTCAATGACGAGCTCTGTTCCTTTCCCCCTGTCGGTTCGGTATATAACGCGAGGTATACTGGTGCCAAATGAATGTGAATGAATTGGAAAGAGCTCACACAGACGGGGCACTCCACAGCAAACAGAGCCGCTCCGATGTATAACGCAGACCGGATATGAATACGCGGAAAGAAACAACAGACGACCAACTTGAAGCCTCTTGCTTCTTCAAAACAAAAATTCACCGAGAAAAAAAAACCGGCTGGCCAAAGCAATTCTGCGACCGAGGACTAGCTCTCTTCGATTGTAGGCGATTACAATATACTACGCAGTAATAATTCTAATTTCCACGAAGCGCGATTTCAATATCCCCAATCGACACATACACACGCAGAAGTATCGGGTGTCGGAAACTAAAGTACCCACGCCGGGGTTGAGCGAAAAAAAACACCCCCCCCCCTCCGCACCGCACCGCTTTGCCGCCTTTCTGTCTGTGTATGCATGCACCATCGCCATTCACAAAGTTTTTGCCCCGTCGCAGCTGCTTTTCAGCCCTCCCGCACACGCGTATCGTGTTGGCGGATGGCATACGAGACGCCGCCTCAATGGGAAGAAAGGATGAAAAGCGACATCTTGGAAAAAACCAGCCAGCGCCAAGATATTTTGTCTTCATGCAAAAGACGCGCGTCTGCACATGCGTTGATCGGTCCTCGGAATTCCCCCAGCCTTTCCGGTATGAACATCGCCCTACAGTTGCACGGCATACGAGCATATCTGTCTGCTATGTCAGTGTATACTAAATTTGCAACGTTTGGCCGTTTAAGAAGGACCATCCTTGCAAAAAGTATGTTTGCGGAATTACATTATACCTCTCTCTGACATGCACAGTACAACGATTAGGCCTGATGGGCCATAGGTTGCATGCACTATCGATTGACGTCTGAGAAAAAACCTGTCGATCGGTTACTATACTTACAATGAGTGTTTGAACACCTGGGAGGAAGTGAAGAAGGAGGGGGGGGGAAGCTGAAAAACCGCTTTTGCCTGCCAAAGAAAGGTCGAGCTGCAACCTCATCAACGGTACTCTACAATCCTGTCCGCTGCAGCATACACGAGAAAAGAGTGTTCAAGCATATTCGGAGATCCCTTGGCGATTTGATTCCAAACAAGGAGATACTGCTTATGATTACTTGCAGGTGCAAAAGCGGTGGGGTAGGAATTAATAGTCGGCGACCCGAAGGGTTAAATTCAATCAAACCCCCAAAACAAGTTTTGAGGTTATTCAAAAAAGACAAGAGAGACGCCTTGGCACTGAGCTCGTCACTACAGTGAACAAATTAAAAAACAGCCACAAATCGTAACACACACATACAGCTGGGTGGACGGACGAACGAGCAGACGGACACACACATGCCGATGCAAATGGTAAGACCTCCATCAACAGACAGACAGTAGTAGTCAGTAGTGCATTAGTCAAAGGGATGTACATAAAGACAGCAGACAGGCAGACACATAGTTGGGATAGATAGACAGACAGACACATAGTTGGGATAGACAGATAGACAGACAGACAGATAGTCGGTCGAAAAGAAAGGCAAACAAAAACACAGGCCAATCGGTAAATAGACAGACAGACAAATATCAATCGATCCTCCCCGCGTCACCTCACCAACCCCTGATGCATGGAATATGTCCACTACTCGAGGAACAAAGCATCCACAAAATGCCCGCTTACCTCTGAGACGTCCGTAATGGCCGGTGAATGGGGCGTCCCGATCGAGTGCGGCGTCATCGGGCTGTCCGGTGTGAGCGGGCTGGCACCGTGGTGGTTGCCGCCATTATGCTGGCGAAGGTTGTTCAGGCTGAGCTGGGACGGCAATGAGTGACCGCTGATGAGGGGACTGGCCCGTCCGAGGGAGTTTGACAAGTACGACTTCATCTGTTGCTTCTGCTTCTCTTCCACATAAAATCGGGTGGGGTTCTCGAGCCGAGTCTCGACGCTGAGGTTGTACTGCTGAAGAAAATAGTGAACTCATTGTCGCATTCATCGTCGCAAATAGGGTAGGCAGGCAGGCAAATGCCCAACCGTGCCAGAGATGAACAGGCAGACAGACAAGATACCCAGCCAGGCAGACAGACAGCCAGGCAGACAGACAGACAGACAGGCAGACAGACAGGCAGGCAGACAGCCAGCCAGGCAGACAGACATACTGTTTGTTTTCATCACTTTCTC
>LRSR01009490.1:0-11919 GCA_001579985.1 Hypsibius dujardini | reverse complement strand
TTCAACTTCGATAGATAGAAATTAAGACTCTTAACTAATGTTAATGATGCATAGCTGGTCTCTCCTTTGGCCTTGCTTCTTCAGCCACACACAATCTGACTTTGAGCGCAGCGTCCGCGATCCCATGCGAAATCCGTCTCCCCTTCTCACTCTCAGTATTGTTCATTCCAATTTTGCGAGATTCTTTCCGCCCCGCCCGCCCTACGTACCAACCTTTCTCACTCGATAAACATACTGGGGTACCTGGACTTCGGGTCCGGTACTTCCCTAAACGGGTTTCCCTTGATAAACGGGCATATACCGTACCGTATTCCCCCGATCTCAAGGAACAGTTAAGCCCCACCCCCAATCATCGGTTGACTGTTCAATCGGATTCACTGTCTCGTGATTGGTTGAAATTTAAGAGCAACTTGGCAGCGATTGATTGATTGATTGATTAAGCGAAATTTCTTGACGCACACATTGAAGCAGTTGATTGATTGATTGTAAGTAAAATAGCAAACGGCGATGAACAGATAAGATCCGGGGTGGATCAAACTAACTGGTAAGGCAAAAAAGTGTCCCTTGAGATTGGGGGATTACGGTAGTGAGGGGTTTTAGTCCGCGATACAGGAAGTATTACCAGAATTCAACGGTAGTGACACGGTTATCTTCATTGTGATATGGAACGATGCGTGCTTGCCATGTGGCATGTGGTCTCCTATCGAATTGACCTTATACAGTCACTTGTAATTCACACATTCTATGGCTGATATAGCCAGTTGAGTTGTGCTAAGCTTCTCGTTGAATTGGATCAGCATATAGAAAGCATTAAACTCAACCACCAACAGCACAACCGTCGAGCGCCGCAATGTCTCTGCCCAACACAGTGCCACGACGAAAAGTGCTCCTGCTCAACTTTATCCACTACGGCCATATCTTGCCGCTGCTGGAGCTCGGTAAAAAACTCTCCCAATACCACGATGTCGATTTCGTGGTTGCGACTGCACGGATTCCCGAGATCCAATCCCGAGGCCTCCTCCCAAGCGAAGGTACCACCGCTACCACTGGAAGCCTGAACTTGGCTGACCTCCGCGACGGACTCAGCCTGGATGCCTGCAACGTCATCGGAGACGGCGCTGTCGCGTTCGTCCAGCGTTTAAACGTCGTGGTTGACGCCTTCAACATCTACCTGGAAAGTCACGCTGCCCCGGACATCATCATCGCGGACCATTTCCTCCATCGCGCCGCGAAAATCAGCCATCTCCGAGGCATACCCTTTTACTTCTTCCACACCGCATCCGCCCTCTCCGCGCTTGAGGTCTACGACGCCGGCAACAAACCCGGGATGGAGTTCGAGGATGGACTTTATCTACTGATGAAAGAAGCGACCGTCCACGCCACCGGCATCATCATCAGCACCGCTCGGGAACTTCATCCGGCTGCGGTGGCCAAACTGGAAGCCAACCCGGCATTGTGCGGCAAGGACCTGAGACTCGTCGGACCGATTTTCGCACCTGCATCAAGTAGACCGACGGAGCAGGCGGAAATCTGGGCGTGGTTGGACCACCGACCGACGGGCAGTGTTGTGTATGTGTCTTTCGGTAGTCTCATCTGCCCGGCTCCGAAGCAACTTTACGAGCTGGGACGGGCTCTTTTCTTGCTCGGGAAACCGTTTATTCTGTCGTTACGGACGGCTCAGCGCCACCATCTTCCTGAAGAGCTTCACAGCGGAGCTCCCGGTGATGGGAGGGACTTTTTGATCGCTGAATGGGCACCGCAGAAGATGATTTTGGGCCATCCGTCCTTGGCCGTGTTTGTCAGTCATTGCGGTTGGAACAGCGCGACGGAGGCCATCTTGGGAGGGGTACCGGTGGTGGGATGGCCGTTTAACGGCGACCAGTATGACAATTCCGAGTGGTTCAGGGTCCACGGCATTGGGGAGAAGTTTGCGGGGACTGGGCAACGAAGTGAAAAGGTCCTGGCGGCTGATGAGATTGCTAGGCTGATTCGGAAGGTTGCCGATTGGGACGGCTCAGCTGAAGGGAGTTACAAGAGAAAAGCGGTTCAGTGGAGCGCGGTGCTGAGGAATGCGATCGGCCCGACTGGAAGCTCGACCAAAGATTTTGAACAACTTGCCAAATTTTAACTGTTATTTTGATTAATTTTATTCGCTTCCTTTCAATCGTTCCCTACTTGATCCTGTGGCGTGTTTGATTTTCCGCCAACTTCCTCCTCCGGTAGCTAAAATTAGAGAAATCACTTGGAATTCGAAACCAGAAATTTTATCATGCGTGCAACGTACGGGCTTTCCGGTTCTTCCATAAGAGTGATAGAATTGCTCAAAGTTATTATTTAATAAATATTAATTTATTAACTGCATTTCTTGTTTTTCCTATACACTGAACTGTATTTGTGCCTTTCTTTCAAGTCACACAACCTGGCTGGCATGGAACAGACTAGATTGACTGTCTAAGAGTCCGTATCGTTTTGCGGTCAATAGTGGTTGAACTCTTGTCGCACTTCATGATCAGGCCTGATTGTGAGTCTAACAGCTGATGATACAATTGTGCTGCATCATGATGAGAAGCGTGGTGAGCGCAGTCTGGTCTTCTTTAACTATGGTGTCGCAGCTTTCACTGCCACCCTTTAGCCTGATACGCGAGATGCTCGAACTGAAGCATTCTTCTACCGTCGCGTCAAACTCGGCTATTCCCCCGCAGAAACCGTCACAGTGGAAACATGACACCCCGGCGAAACATTCTCCTGTTAAATTTCGCCCACTACGGCCATATCATTCCGCTGTTGGAACTCGGGAAAAAGCTCTCTCAACACCACGATGTCGACTTCCTCGTCTCCAGCGTTCGCGTCCCGGAAATCGCATCCCGAGGCCTTCTTCCAGCCGACACCCCGACCACCGGAAGTCTAAATGTAATCGGTCTCGCGGACGGTCTCACCTTGGAAATGTGCAATGAAATCGGAGACGGTGCGGAAGTGTCCTTCGTGCAGCGCATCGAAATCATCGTCAACGCCTACCGGCAGTTCCTACAAAGTCACACCCCCGCGGTCGTTATCGCCGATCACTTCCTATACGGTGCCGCTGAAATCACCCATTCCCATGGTATCCCCTTTTACTTCTTCCACACCGCGTCGACCAAGTCCGCACTGGAAGTGCTGGACTTTAACGGCCCGACGGGACGTGAATTCGAGGATGCGATGTACCCTTCGATGAAAGCCGCAACCGTCTACACCGTCGGAATCATCGTCAACTCGACCCGCGAACTCGACCTCGAGGCTGCGAGAAAGTTACAGTCGAACCCGTTGTTACGCGGGAAAGACTTGAAACTGGTCGGACCGGTGTTCTCCGCGACGGAGAAGCCGAATGAGGAGGCGGACTTTCGGGCGTGGTTGGACTCGCAAGCACAGCAAAGTGTCGTGTATGTCTCCTTCGGCAGTCTGGTTTGTCCCTCCGCGAACCAGCTTCACGAAATCGGACTAGCTCTACTGTCCCTTGGTAGACCGTTCATTTTTTCGTTGCCAGAGGCTCATCGCCGTCATCTTCCGCGGGAGCTGCACGACGGAGCAGACGGACGACGGGACGGAGCAGACCGACGACGGGACGGAGCAGACCGACGACGGGATGGAGCAGACGGACGACGGGATGGAGCAGCCGGAGACCGAAAGAACTTTTTGATTCCCGGATGGGCTCCGCAGAGGCTGATTCTCGGTCACCCTTCGGTGGCGGTGTTTGTCAGTCATTGCGGTTGGAACAGCACAACGGAGGCCATGTTCGGGGGAGTGCCGGTGGTGGGGTGGCCCGTTTTCGGCGATCAATTCGATAATTCGGAGTGGTTCCGGGAGCACGGCATCGGGGAGACGGTGCAAGGGACGGGCTGGCCGTGTGAGAAGGTGCTTCTGGCTGCGGAGATTGCCGACAAAATCCGCAAGGTGGCGGACTGCAGAGATTACTCCTCGGGCGGGAGTTACAAGGAGAATGCGTTAAAGTGGAACCGGATTCTGAGGGACGCCATTGGTCCGACCGGCAGCGCAAGCAACGATTTGGCAGAGCTTTCTGCATTCCCATCTGCTGCAGTCCCATGTGTCGCAGTCCCATCTGCTGCAGTCCCAGAGGGAAATTTAACATAGTCCTCATTCGCTGTGATTGCTCTACGTTGTGAGCTGTGTCTGAACATTCTAATTTTGAAATTAATTTTGAACAGACGCAGGACAGAAATTTTTTTGGAACACCTTTCACTAACTGGGCTTTACTCCGTTTCTAGCAGACACCTGTTTATATTTTAAAAAAAATAATTAACTAGTAACCGTATTTACCATTATCACACATAATTAGCTACTGATAAAAATAGTACCGATACTATTATTACAGACAAGAAAATGCAATCAATAAAGTCATCTTCTACTGCCAATTCGGCATGATTATTCCGGAAACTGACTGCAGCAGCCGAAAGTCTTAAATAAAGCGATGCAAGCGGAGATATGGTGTCGGTATAGGTCGGTGTTAGTAGTTTTTCTCGAATGGATTGCCGCCTGCCATGGCGAAGATGGGATTGAGAATGTCCGCGACTCCTTCGTATGCCTAATTATAAAAAAGGAAAACTTGTTAAAGGCATATCTACGAATAACATTGCGATGAATGCTGGCGACATACAGTAATCGTGGTGGAGTAGCAAAAGCGAATAACGTGACCGCAGACCACGGTGTCGCTGCAGTCGCTGTACAGAGGGCTGCACGCTACGATCTGATTAGTGTCAGCCGCCACTCCTGAAATCAGACAAATGGAAGATGAACTTTTTGCCTTCATCCTTATCTGTTGGCTTTAAGGCCATTAAGAGGAGGTAGGCCGCCACGAACCGTAGGAGTTTCCGATAGATAAGGCCTTGATTGCATCTGCCAAGTGTCGACCGACGACGTCGCCGACGACTACACACAAACCAATGACCTACAAACGGCAAGGTGGCAAGGTACTGGTACTGTCTCAACCATTTGGTGCTGCGTTTTAGATCTAGAAACGGCAAGGTAGCAAGGTACTGTTACTGTCTCGATCATTTTGGTGCTACGTTTTAGATCTAGAAACGGCAAGGTAGCAAGGTACTGGTACTGTCTCGATCATTTGGTGCTGCGCTTTAGACCTAAAAACGGTAAGGTAGCAAGGTACTGTTACTGTCTCGATCATTTGGTGCTGCGTTTTAGATCTAGAAACGGCAAGGTAGCAGGGTACTGTACTGTCTCAATCATTTGGTGCTGCGTTTTAGATCTAGAAACGGCAAGGTAGCAGGGTACTGTACTGTCTCGATCATTTGGTGCTGCGTTTTAGATCTAGAAACGGCAAGGTAGCAGGGTACTGGTACTGTCTCGATCATTTGGTGCTGCGCTCTAGATCTAGAAACGGCAAGGTAGCAAGGTACTGTTACTGTCTCAACCATTTGGTGCTGGTCGTTGGTCGTTTTAGATCCGCCGTATATTATGACTGCAATGAAGCACAGTGTGTGCAGTCATAATATACGGGTGGGTCTAAAAAGCAGCACCAATTGGTCGAGAGAGTACAGTATTAGTATAATTTTCCGGTAGTGTTGCAGTACCGCGAGAAAATTCGCAGCCGAAGAAACCGACGATACATACCCGGTACTTTCCCATACTGGCTCTTCTCAGGGTTAAATCTCCACTAAGACACATAACATCCCGGAATATTTCCACGCCGTCCATGTGAATACTGTTAACACTCCGTAAACTACCGTGAAAATAGAATTAAAATTACATACTCGTAACGGCCGTGCAGGTCGTCTGAACTTTCACAGTTACATACAGACCAGATATGCATGTACAGGGTCCACCACGAACATTGACTCCACTTTCAATGAGTCTCAAAACTTCACCGTTGCTCAAACTTCTTAAATTCTTTCAAAAGCACATGTCTAAGTGAGTGAGTTCTTACTTCTACTTTTACTTGGCTTTGGGTTCTCGGCCTGGGAAATGCCAAAACTTCACGTCAATTCAATCAACAATCAATCGACAGAATAGTCAAAAATGACGTTTTCACTTGACGAAGCCCAGAACTCCCCATCAAAAGTGTTCTGTTGGTTTGCAACATGACCTGAACTCTTATTCAACACATTTTTTTGTCAATTATGAACATCGAAACCAGTACACGCGGTTTCTACCGTAACCCCTTAAAGTTGGATAAATGTTGGTGGTCGACCCTGTACTCTACAGACCCTGTACTGTACTCTGTAAATACCGGTACCTTGCTCCCTCCCAGTGCTCGAGCAAGCCTTCTCGTCCAGAGATATACCAATCCAGCAATACGAGGTTTCCATTACTGGCTACCCGGGTCACCTGTTGCAAACATACAAAAGTCAGCCTGCCAAAGAGCAAGTACCGGTCTTGAATAAGCAATTTAAACCGAACTTGATACTGGGATAGAGCAGACTCTTTTTGGAGAAGGGTGGGATCCGGCAGAACAAAAAGAGCGGAATTTGGCCCCACATGAAAATCATTCTTCTGACAGACTGTTTTCCCAACAGCACATTGGTATGCCTGCAAGGTCCACGTATTACCTTATACGCGATATTTGTTAAATTTATTTAATTCTGCTTCATTTAATTGACAGACCTTATTCTGCCCCAGAGACGCATACAGCACGCAGCAGTTCGCTTGGACTGTGATCTTACACCGGACATTGTCGCCTTCCACCAGGCCCCCTCCAAACTGCACTCCAAATAACCACGTGCAACCGGAACGTCGAGCGGGGTTAATTTGAGGTATCCAGATCTTCATGGGATAGCGACTGAGAAGGAGTGACACTTTACTGCAGCAAAACTCGTGGCACTTTTCAGTAGCTGTAGAGAGGCAATATCGCTATCGATGAATCGGTTACTGGAAATTTTCTGGTGCTGCCCTACTTCCGCTTACCATTACCTTTACCTTTACCCTTACCTTTACCCTTGCCCTTACCCTTACCATTTAAATAAGCTCCGTGATCATCACTTCTGACTTCAACTTCGCCTTCCAGCTCCGACAGAAGTTCGTTTCCCAGACTCATTTTTCCAACAAGGTTTCCTGCGGATATACTGCTGTACTTTGCAGTGCCAGGTATACAAGCGATCTGACGGTATCAATCACCGTTCGTTAATATAACACAACATGAAATGGACGGCAAAAAAAATCCAATGCAAACTACAGAAACAGACAACTGAAACTCATAAAGAGATACATGTACCGTAATATCTAGCCAGCTTTTGAAGCCAATTTATGCTATTTAGAATGATTTTTGAATGATTTTCTTGAAACTGCAAAGTCAGTGACGAGGAGTTTTCACACGAACGAGCGAGTGTGCGGTTACAATACAGCCCCAATATGGGGCAGCTCGGTTCAGATTGATACGATCGCACCAGCAGTAAGAGTACACTGTATATGAGAGAAGAGCTCTGGAATGGACCACCTAACTTTCCGTACCCTGGAATGGGCCATCGGGTGGCAGAGGGCGCTCTGTTGCAAATTAATTGAAAACAGATGAGTCACTGCATAGTCAGCGACCTCTTTGGTGAGCTTCTTCCAACCGTCCAATTATTTCGCTTTTTCAACATGTTACCACAACTTTTCTTCATATCTGATACGCGTTCCACCGTGGTTATCGATTATTCTCTCTCGTTTAGGAGCTTGGTTAGAGTCAAAACCTGTCTGGAAGTTTTGATTCTAGGGTACCGTTCCAGGGTACCGTTCCAGGGCACCATTCCAGGATACCATTCCAGGATACCATTCCAAGGTACCATTCCAGGGCACCGTTCCAGGGTACCGTTCCAGGGTACCGTTCCAGGGTACCGTTCCAGGGTACCGTTCCAGGGTACCGTTCCAGGGTACCGTTCAAGAAAGTCAAATGGCCCATTCCAGTACCCTTCCCGCATACATGAGACTGTAGGTCACACACTGTAAGCTATATTTTGAGTCTCTATTGCGGTTCTACAGTACTGCGGATACTGAAGAATCTAGTTTGAGGGAGGTGCAATGATGTGGTTCGGATTCCCGTTGGTATTGCTAACGCCGCCGAGGAATACTTTCGTCGAAAGCGGCCAAATTGGGGAGAAAAATTCGTGGCAGGTCGTGCCGTGGGATAATGTGTCCCGTACTATAACCAGTCGAGAGGTAGGGAAGGATCTCAGACGCTGGAAACATTTACCGAGGGTGGGTTATCTAGTACAGACGCGGCCGCGGGTTCATTATGAGAGCCTACCAATATGTGGTGATTTAAAGCACCAAGAGTACCCTAATATATCACGTGTCACAACATCAGGTGACTGACGTCCGAAATTCTCGGAAGTATATTGTTAATTGTTTTTAAATTTTGAATTACTTTTAAAGAATTGTTATTCATGATAGTGGAAACGAATGTTTTCTACAAATAATGCGATAGGGGAGACGGGAGACCGCTCTTCTTATCGGTCAGCAGTAATATTACAGAAGAACCGATCGAGGTAGCGGTTTACGTTGAATAGTGTTGGTATCAGGAATTGTAATGTGAGAATTGGATTAGCCTATTTGGTTACAGTCCCTGGGCATGCACTGACGATTACGGATGCAAATAAAACTGTCGCAAGGCTGCACCTTCAACAACCTTGCGACTGCATACCGAAGTTCAGAACCCCGACACTTCCCGAAGAAGTCAAAGGACTCACAATCTTTAGCCATTCAATAAAGTCGTTCAACATGAAGCTGCTTTTGTTTGTGACCTTTACACTAAGTGCCCAAATCGCCACGTCAAATTACGTGTATTATAACACGTGTAAGTACTGTCCCGATCTATGTGCCAGTCTATGCTTTTTTTATACACATTATACAATGCAATTTGTTCATTTCAATCTCAAACCCTGTTTCAGATGATCTCACTAGGTTTTGCAATGCCACGCTGAGCCTGATGGGTGACGGCAATAGGGCGGGTACCCTCCAGATGTACACCTACCCACTGTCTCTGCCGTGTACGATTAAGGTTTCGCTGGCCACGACATACGGCAGCAATAAAACTCGATCGAAAGCGATATACTTCAACGTCAAGTAAGATTGAGTTCTTAAGTAGTCACCCAAACAAGTAAACGTCTTGTTTCGATTCCCTTTCGGTTTCCTTTTGTTTCCCAATATTCATGTGATCACTGTAGGGACCTCTCATTGTACACGTCGGACTACATTGACCTCAACGAAACAAGGGCAAATACCTCGCAGCCAGGCAAACGCTTGAAGGGCGGGATTCAGGAGTTCTTGTCCCTGCCGCGGTCATATGGGCAGTATCGAACGAGCTTCTCCTCGGCGCCGGAGTTCTCAATCACGCTGAGTGGTGCGAGGAACGGCAGCTCCCCGCAACCTTACCTCGTGCTGGATTATAATATCGTTTACGGTATGACCGTCAGACTGAAGACCCTAATAAAGCGTAATATTGAATTATTGAATTATTAGCACAAACTCTATCCGGGTTTTAGAGCTGGCGTATGAGGACGACTCCTACTGTCCAAGCCTCGGCGGCTTTGTGGACCGACCACTCCGCTGCGAGACCAAGGATCGAGTCAATTGCCCCACAAATTTCAGCAACGCGACAATGAGTTTGTATAATCCGGTGACAAGCTTTAATCACAGTCTCTACTGCGAGGAGGTCGGTCGAACTACAATCCGATACCGATCAAGCGATGATAGCAGCTCCGGGATGAGTAAGCCGGAACTTGCATCGTCAATTAATGGCAATGAGTGATAATGATGTGGCTTCTTTTCCTTTGTTCCTGTCAGGTGGAGGAACAACGACCGGTACGGTCATAGGCGTTTTAGTCGCCGTGGGTATATTATTTGCCGTGGCCTACCGCTACCGTAAACGATCAGTCCCCGTTCGACCACCCAGGCCAGTGGGAGTGGCAATCATCTACGGATAACACTGGACTCTTAGTCTTAAAAAAGCAAGAAGTACAGGAAAGACTACAATAAAATCAACTAAGCTGTAGCTGGCTTTCATATTCATTTCAGTTCATTCATATCCACGTGCACGTGCCTGTAATTAAGGAATTTCATTTACCTAATAAACTAAAAATCTATGCGGATTTAGAGGCAGAATTCAGTGTACAGATTTGTAGGCGCCTGATCTGCGCAGTGCAAGATGTAATAATTATCTGAAAGATTGATGCAGCTGTAGCTGCATCGAACCATGTTACATAGCAGTAAGGTCTCCAAATTCTAGAAAATCAACGCTGTGCGTTAGAACTTATCTACAATGTGTATTTAGACGGTCAAGCGTTTATTATATGGCGGCGGCCTGGCTGTGTTGTCATGTGTTGAAGACGCCAACCTTCTCTAACAGGTCTCCGTTTAACCACAGCGTACCAAGAGGACGCTAACAAAGTTAAGCAAACACCTCCGACCGAACCGGCGGCCTTGAAACGATTGAAGCTTGTCTGGGAATTCTTAGCCCGCAGTTAGGCGCCGCCACATGCAGTACAGTCGGTGCACGGTCAGTACACGGTCGGTGCACGGTCGGTGCACGGTCGGTGCACGTGCATTCATTTTGCTTCGAAAACTAAATGATGCCAAGATAGAGGGGGGGGGGCAAGCTCTCTGAAATCCAGTTTTTTGCTTGAAAGGCTCTGACCTCAAATTTACTTAGAGGACGATTTTCGCCTATTGGCCCGTCATAGACTCTATTGTTAAGGATTATTTTCAGGTAACTGGCCTGAGACCATATAAAGGGTACATTATTAAAGCTTTTAGTCCTCCTGGCCCTAAGCCAACCTTTTTGGCGTAGTCGGACTCAGACCAAGGCTTGGCACCCATCTACCTCCGGACCTCGCGACGTCACTGCTGCACAGTCTGTATCAATCGGCCATTGTGTGCACAGAAGTTGGCATCCGATGTACGGTACAATGTAGATTGTAGTTACTACCCTCTGATTTGATCGGAAGGCAGATCTATCTCGCGGATTATAGTTAGGAGAGCCGACAGTTGGGCGAGAGGTTGTGACATGGAACGATAAGTCGATTGGGAAGGACCTGGTCAACCATTGGAGATAGGGGACACTGGATACTGGAAATACTTGCCCTTCAATACGGACGAATCCGTGAATTCTGTCACGTCGAAACGGCGAGAGCCCTGATGGACTGTTGCCGAACCGAAAACCACATCCAATATATCCTAAGACATTCGTAGCAAACATGATTGACATCTACATGTATACCCGTATCATCGTACTGTATATCACGGCATCCGGTGAGTGAGTCCCGGATCGCATACTCGTCTTTACCAGAATTGTATCGTTTATTTAAACTGCGTTTAATGTTGTTATCCATGATAGTGAAGCGAGAGTTTTCTGCGAATAAAGTGGAAGGCTAAGCGGAAGCTCGTTCTTCTTATCAGTGTCGATTAATCGCTACTTATATGCAGGATGCCATAATTCTTGCACGTATTTCAGGGGGGGGGGGCAGAACAACCGATGATCGTCATTGTCAATCGTTTTGTGTTTACTCTTTCCGATAGATGTCTAAAGGTTATTCATCGTGGAGCCAGAGAGTATTCATCGTGGTTCAAGGGAAAAACTAACGTTGGCTCTGTGCTGCAGTTCAAGTGCACTGTGCCGGACCCTCGACGGAAATGGAACGCCCATGTTGGCCTCTTCTCGATCTTTCACCCACCTTATTGACCGAATAAGGAATCATCTCCCTTTGCCACCGGAAGCTTATTTAACTGTTGAGTCCGTTGAGAATAGCTTGGAGTCAATACAGTGAACTCAATTTTCCTGCATGAACGAGTACGTGTCTTTTTTTGTCTTAAATATAAGTGCGTACCAGAACTGGTTTTCAATTTCTCTTTTTCGCCCGTCCTTATTTCCCTTCTTACGTTTTACTGATGATTAATGTCTCCTTTGGGTTTCTTCATGGAGAAAGTGTCGTTGCTTCGAGC